>CM060863.1:20616312-20819266 GCA_030737845.1 Acorus calamus | reverse complement strand
ACCAGAACTGGAGAAATTGGATTTTGAACGGTACTGAAAGTGTGGCAAAACTTCAAAAAGTCGTGTTTGATCAAGTAATGTCTGGAAATAAGCAATACGTGGCTGTTTGGTATGGAGAACCTTGAAATTTAGGGCTGAAAAGATTGAAAAGGGGTTTTTTAAGTGAAAGAGAAAAACTGGGAGGGGCGGCTAGTTGTAACTAGCCGCCCGAGAGGGGGCGGCTACTCGCGGGTAGCCGCCCCATGACTGGGTCCCTTATAACCGAAAAGACCCTCTCCCTCTCTCTCTATACGTTTTAAAACGGTTCCTCTTCCCTCCTTTCTTCTTCTTCTTCGTTCCAAACCGGAAAAAACTCGCCTTGAATCCTTTGTTTTCGTCCTTCCATCATCCCTTTCTTCTTGATTTCGAAGCCCTAGGTTTTTCTTTAGGTCTTTCTTTGTGCGAAATCGGAGGAGATGACGAAGGAGAAGAAGACAAGTTCGATGATGAAGCACCTCAGGTCTTCCCGAGAGCAGAGAGGGGCTGTCTCGGGGTCTAGTTCATCGGGGAGTGATCGGGTGGAGGAGGAGGTCGTGAGGGAGGTCGTGGGTGCGGCGGAGGTGCCGTCGGTGGATGCCGGTGCGGCTAGGGGCACGGGTATGTCTTCGGGGGCTGTCCCGGGGGTTGGGAGCGTTATGATAGGTTATACACGCAAGAGGAGGCGTGGGGATCGACCGGCAGTGGTCGAGGAGGTGGTTTCGGGGGCCGGGGGATTGGTTGGGGGTGCAATGGAGGGAGGGGCCGAGGGATTGGTTGGGGGTGCAATGGAGGGAGGGGCCGAGGCCGAGGGGGTGAGTGAAAGTGAGGGCGTCGTTGGACGCCCTCGTCGGGATGCTGGATAGGGAGGCCACAGAGGCCAGGGCTGAGGAGGAGGAGAGTAGGGCTATGGGGGCCTTTGCGGAGTTTATCTCCGGTCTGGGGAGGGCGGAGGGGATAGGAGAGGCTAGGGACGGGGCCGGGGAGGCCGAGGGTATGGGTACTAGGGCTGCCGAGGCTGGCGTGGGTGTTGGGGTCGAGGCCGAGGAGGCCGTGTTTGAGGAGGATGAGGAGGAGGATGACGATGGGATGGACGATCCCGACGAGGCCGAGGTGGACGCTCCTGGGTCCACACGGGCCGTGGTATGTTCCTAATCCTTTAGTCTTAGCCTTTTATTTATATGTGTATGTCTTTCGTGTTATAAATAGGTGATAGTGTGTGATATGTGTGTTTAATATGCATGAGTAGGTAGTAGTGAGTGATATGTGAGTCTAAGATGCATGCTTGTATAGTTTGATTACGGTGGGATTTTGTAAGCATGCGAACGGGTTCGTGTTTGAAAGAAAAAAGGAAGGGGACAATTTTTTACATGTACATCCATGCTTGTTGTATATAAAAGAAAGAGAAGTGGTACGGCTTAGTATGCTTGCATGCGACACTTTTCTACGTGTATGTGACTTCGTACGTGTTTGATCGTGGTAGAGCATAAGGGAGTGTATGCATGCATTTCACGGGTCCAAGTTTTATATTGCTTAGGTGCGTTTAGGGAAGGTATAAGCATGATAGGGCGTGATGTAAGAAAGCATGTGAGTGGTGACCACGGTGGGATGTGCTGATGTTTGTCTAGCATGCGTGATCATATGGGGAGTGTAGCTTCTTACTTTCATGCTTTTGTTTCTGTATTTAGCATATGGAAGTGTCATTTTGCTAAGCATGGTTTTAAAATAATCTTGTAGAGTTGAACCCTTACCTCTCGATTGCTTTTTTAAACTAACCCGTGTTCCCTTCGTTCGTCTTGTAGAGACCGAACCGCATTCGGGCTCTGTGGCATGGGACGAAGAGGTGGTACGATGCCCTGGGGCAGGAGGAGAGGAGTTTGGTGGATGGAGCGGGCTTCCGCTCCTTCTTCTTGATCGAGCCGTTCCACGTCCACCGTCCTTACGTGGAGGCTTTGGCGGAGAGGTGGGACCCGGAGAGTTGCGCTTTCATTCTCCCCACCGGTGCTGTCATGCCGACCCTCGAGGATGTTTATCGGATTACCGGTCTTCCGGTGTCTGGGGAGGCAGTGATCGCGGCCACCCTCGCCGACTATAAGGCACTCTTCCTGGAGTTGATTGGAGAATGGGACTACGTGGAGCGCGTGAGGACGCTGAACCGGATCCCCCTTGGGCAGTTGTCGAGGCAATACGGCCTCGGCTCCTTTACAGAGCGTCAGAAGGGCGAAGCTGCAGCTAGCTTCGAGAGGCGGTGGGCGATGATCGAGGCGAGAGAGGCGGCCGCGTGCCCACAGAGGGCTCGGAGGGAGTTGAGGGCGTTCTTTTTATACTTCTTCGGCCGGGTCCTCTTCTCGACGGCCTCTGACAAGGTTTCCTCACATTCTCTTCTGTTGATGAGGGACCTAGAGGGCATGGGGCGATACGCTTGGGGAGCGGCGATGCTGGCCCATCTATTTGCGGAGCTCTCGAAGAAGGTTAAGAGGGCTGGGGGAAAGAACCTTGGTGGTTTTGCGCCCTTTCTCCAGGTATGTGTGAGTAGAGGGTGCTTTCTTTTGGGTTTAGCTCACTTTGATCATGATAATTTTCCTCTCTCTTTGCCAGATTTTCGGGTACGAGCACTTCGCCATCGATCGCCCGACCCTGGTACCTTTTGATCATGTCCTCCCCTGGGCCATGAGATGGGCGCCCCGGGGATCCTCGCGCTTGCATCGCCTCGCTCAGTTCCGGGAGGCCTTCCGTGTCTTGACGGAGGAAGAGGTATAAATTTTCCTTCGAGGTTTGTTCTGGCTTGTATTTGGTTTTCGTTTGACTAAGCTCTCTTCCTATCTTTTGATGCTTCACAGATGACGTGGAGGCCCTACACGGAGGAGGAGGTCCCAGCGGAGTTGTCGCGGGATATCTGGCTGATCTATTTTAATGAGGTCGTGTTCCATGCGATCAGCCGAGTTGTCCGCCAGCTTGGGTACCATCAGTGGGTGCCTGATCCTCTGCCGAAGCGCCCCTCGATCCCGGTGGCTGGGATTCCTCGGGACACGAATCTCCCGAGGAACTACGCGACGTACGTGGCGGGATGGATGGGCCGAGGTGCTTTGGTGGAGCGTCGCCCCGAGGTGACTTCGAGTGACGAATACCTAGCCTGGTATCGTCGGGAGTATGCGGGTATCCTCGGGACGATGGAGGAGGAGATCCCGGACGCCTACGTATGTTTGGAAGCTCTCCTTCTCTTCTTCGTTTTGCTTGAATATTTTCTGAGTGGTGTTGCTTTTGTAGGTTGAGTTGAACGAGATGGAGAAGAGGCTCAAGACCGCCAATGAGCACCTCCAAGCGCGGGCCAGGCAGATAGAGGCCTTGCGGGCACAGAGAGGACGCTTGCAGGACCAGGTCCGGGTCCTCGAGGATCAGGTGGATGCTCTGTCGAGAGCGAGGGCCGACGGTGCTTCTTCTTCTTCCGCTCCTCCTCCTTCCATGGTGTCCGAGCGAGAGCTCGAATTGACGAGGGAGTTGGATGTGGCCCGGAATGAGTTGACGGCCACAAGGATGGAGTTGGGCCAGGCGAGGGGCAGGGCTTCTCGGGCTGAGGAGGAGGTGGACCGGCTGAGGCCCATGGTAGCCTTGAGAGAGGAGGGGTTCATCACCCTAGGCCGCGAGAGGGACTCCCTCCAGGCGAGGGTGTCAGAGTTGGAGGCCTCGGTGGGAGTTCCCGGGGGTTTGATGGGGGATTTGCTTCGTTCTCTCCAGGCGGCCGGGGATAGAGATCGGGAAGCACTTCGATTGAGCGAGGACAGGCTCCGGGTTGCTGAGGCGAGATCACGGGAGCTCGAGGAGAGGTTGAGAGCAGTGGAGACGCGTCTTCGAGGGAGGTTGGAACGTAGAGATAGAGATATTCAGCAGGTCCTCCTTTGGGAGGCGACTATGAGGGGGAAATTGGTTGGCGGGGGCTCGATGACCGAGGCGGACCTCGACCTTCTTCCACTTGAGCCTGACCATTCTCTCTCGGCTTCTTGGCCACCGGGGCTACCTTCAGTCGTGCTTCTCGTCCTTCGGTGTCTCGGAGTCGTGGGATATACGCAAGGGCTGCGTCTTCGGTTCGAGAGACTCCCGCGCTCCTGATGCTCCAGAGGTTCAGTCTTCCCCTCAGCCGCCACTTCCTTCAGGCCAGGAGCTCCTCCTTCGATTCGGCCTCCCGGGGATGATGATACGCCGAGGTAAAGTTCCTTTGTGTCTTGGTTTTAGGCAGAAGAATAGTATATATATGCGATGAATTCATGCTTTTCTTCCTCTTCTTTTTTTTTGGTTTTAGGTGATATTTCGATGATGCACGACTCAAGGCTTTGGAGTTCGGAACTCTTGGTGGACCTATCTCTTTTCTATATTTTAAGTGTTTAGCAGATAATTTTATGGTTTCGGTGGGACAATTTAATTTCTGGTTTTGTATGGATGGTTTGGTATAGTTTAGCATGGATGTTCAATTTTTTTAGAAAGCCTTCCTAATCTATAGGGATGTGTATGTGTGTGGATGAATGAACTTGGTGTTTATAGGTTTTGATTTATGGATGGATGTAGAATTCTAATATATAATCATTATAGCGTGGTATCGATACAGGTTTTGTGTATGAATATGTGTCTAAAATGTGTGTATGCATGTTTGGGAAAGGAATGTTTTGACAGGTATTCAAAAGGAGTTGAAGAGTTGATTGAGACTGGGATTGACAGGGCAGATGGGGTAGCAGGTGAGGGGCGGCTGGTTGCGTTTAGCCGCCCAATGAGGGGCGGCTACTTGCATTTAGCCGCCCCTTGCCTGGGTTTTTACCTGGACAAAAGGGTAGGGGGCAGGGGCGGCTAGTGTAAACTAGCCGTCTCTGGGGGGCGGCTAATCGGGTTTAGCCGCCCCCTGCCTGGGACAATTTTCTGGTTTTGCTTCTTGTCTGCTGCCGCTGAAAGTCCTCCTGAGTGTTTTATCCTTTGAGACCTATAAAAACATTCTTTCCATGGACCAAGTGTTAAATCCGTCCAGATTGCGCCCCTGCACTGACTTTCGAGCCCTTCTTGCTTGAATCGTCAAGGGCTACAATCCATCTTAAGGCGGAATGGAAATATAAATGCGAGAAAGTAAAGTGCGGGAGACCAGGCTTTAGTGCGCAAGGAAGGGATTCCAAGTGCGTGAGTGAAGAAGAACTTATGTGTAGGAGGTGGGGACAATTTCTTCTCACGCATGTGCGGAAGGGCATGAGGTGAGTGGGGACAATTCTCATATGAGTGGGGACAATTTTAAATTTTGTGGGACAATTCTCATATGAGTGGGGACAATTCTAATTTGGGGGGGGGGGGTTAACTTTAATATTTCAAGAAAATCGGATGCCAAGGTGTTTTGGAAAAGGAAAATGCAAGCTTATGCGTAAGTATAAGTGGCATAAGGGGGCATTTTAGTTCTTCAATGACCCCTTTTAGGTGAGAGGGCAATGTTCTTGATTTTCATAAGTAAAAGACACCATCAAGTCCCCGTGGAGGAGCCCTTGTGGTCACTCATGTCCAAACCAGGATTGTATTTGAGGGTATAAGCCTTAGGCGTCGATTTTCCTAGGTTCATGGTTTTCAAATGCTTAATCGTATTATTCTAAACATGCTGAAAAATCCATGAATGTACCAAGAGTCAAGTCAAATAAGCTTCCTTTGGATAGGCAAGTTTCTAAGTGAACTCGTGTGAGTGTGTGTGTAGGTGTAAACCTGGACGTGATCTACCCTTTGGTCAAAATTTCGCTTTTCCCGGTGGACATAGCTCAATTTTGAACCCCCATTGCAAAAAAATAAAAGGGGAGAGGGTGAATGAGGTAAGAGTAATATCTTCCTTTCGGGCAATATTTTAGAATTGTCCCAGTCTAGCACATGTCTTACTTCCTAGGTCCCTCTGGCTTTCTTCTTTTTACCACTTCTTTATTTTTGGGTGGAAAGGTACAGTCCGTTGTTTGGATCTGTACTGGTATAGCCGTTGTTTAGCGTATACCGTGCGTAAAGGCGTGAAAGCCTGCTAAATAGAGAGTTTAACCCGTTCACTTGGGTGTTTGGCCTCTCCTTGCCTGATTTTCTCTTTTTTTGCTTTTTTTTTTTTGTTTTGTTTTGATTTGAGGGGGGGGCTCTTCTGTTTTTCACCCCGATTCTTTTCGTGCTTCCCCTCTAGAAGTGTTTATATAGTGCCAGAGCCAGTTTTTGGGACATGTGCTAGGTCCGGGTAACTCCTCATTTTGACCTAGGGTTAATACGAGCGGGGCGGAAATAAGGGATATTTTGCTTTGGGGAGTTTTTAAATTGTCCCAGTCTACGGGGTAGGCAATTTTTCTTCTATCAGGCAAATCTAGTCCTAGTTATACGTGTGTGAAGGGAATGACATGATTTGGCGGAAACGTGTTCAAATAGATACGAGTTTATCTTTGAGAGTCTTACAATTCTATCATCATGTACTAAACGCTGGAAATCGCAGGAAGGAAGAATAATAGTTCTTAAGTATTGAAAGCTTTTCATGCATGGAATTTCTTCAGATAAAGTGCATTCCACGAACCTGGAAACCTCGACTCCTTCGGCATCTACCAGGCGGTAGGCATTCCCGGAATAGGCATGGGTGATCACATAGGGCCCCTCCCATGTGGGTTGCAGCTTTCCTCTCGGGTGAGGCTGTCTTGATGGCATGATTTGCTTAAGTACTAATTCCCCGATTTCGAATTTTCTTTTTATCACCTTCTTTTCAAATGCCCTTGCCACCCTTCTTTGGTAGGCCTGGGCATGGTCTCTTGATTTTTGAAAGTATTATCTTTTTCTTTTTCCTTTCTCTCTTTTTTTTTTTTTTTTTTTTTTTTTATAAAGCGTGTAAAGGTTTGGAGATAGTAAAGTATGTAAAAGATAATATACGTAGGACTGGAGGATGGCCTCCAGGAATGATGATGCAAGGTGAGTCCTCTATGGAGGCTCAAATTGCAAGATCTTTAGGGGAACGATACTTGAATTTTCTGATGTATCATTCATTGTGTGTCGATTCTTCTCTGTCTTGAAGCGCGTTTGACGCCTTCTCAGCCACCGTTGTTCAGCGTCTATTCTGACAGCATCTATCAGAATATCAAAGCATAAATGTCGTTGAAAATGCAAGTGGCGTTTGATCTGCCATAGACCCTTAGCAGGAAGAGAATCTTTCTTCAAAGGGGGTTTAGTCAATAAAGATGTAGATATGGGGAAGCAAGTCGCAAGGGCGGCTATTGACTCGATAGGTGCAAGAGAGAACGGTTCACCATAATGTTGAGGCCCTAATAATGGCGAGGGTAAAGACTTATCTACTGGTGCAATCAGGGGCTCGCGGGCCAGATATGGAATAATTGATTTGGATATGGCGGGGGAATCCTGAGGAAGGAGATCCTCAGGTAGATGATATGGCAAGTGCGCCAATTTGGATGGCTTGACTGCCCCCTCAAATTGTTTATTTTTAAATATGAGTGGTTTTGTTTCGAAGACACGCACAATTGGTTGAACCGGATCTGGATTGGTCTCAGAATCTGATGAGTCAGAAGGTGAGTCATCTGAGACCACCAAGGTAGGTTCGACGGGCATTGATATGATTTGATCTTGAACAGGTAGAGACAAGGGGTATTCAGATTTAATATGTTGTAAGGTTTGGATGATGGATTCAGGTTGTGTTCGGGAAGGGTAAAAGAGTTCCGATAGTTCTCCGTCCAAAAACTCTTCATCATCGTCAGAATCCTGCTTGGGACATTCTGCAGATTCAATAATTTCAGATGTTGGGGACTCATAGGTCGATGGGGGAGGAATAGCGGTGTATTTGCTTTGGGGTAGTTGATGGGGAACAAAGGCTTGTGTCCCTGGTGGAGTAGGGGGACAGGCAGGAAGAACTCTGGCTTTGTTGCTGAAGGACTGACTAGGTTGTGTATGGGAGAAATGGTTCAATGGTTGGATGGGACCTCCCTTCATGGGATGAACTAGAATGGGCTCGGATATTTGTTCTGTGTATAGGGGGAGGGGTTTGGTAGGGTTTGGGTGTATTGGGGAAGGTGTCGGAAGGATCAGGCCACCCGGAAAGATCCTAGGCAGGTCTTCTGGTTCTTCCATCAAGGGTTGTATAGTAGGTTCTATTTTTTGCTTCCCAATATTCGTCGCAGGATCTGTACGTACGGAGATCTGATTTATAAAGTCTTGGAATATAGGACTTAGTCGTGTCGGCCCGGGGGCGGGTATCGATCGAGGAGTAAAATTTTGATTAGCTTGCCGAGACGGCGCATATCGGGATGAACCGGGTGTGTACTGTCTCGGAGCCATTCCTCGGTCGGGAACTCGCGCTCCGTTCGGGTAGAGTGCCGATACTTGGTTAATGATCCCCTCTACCGTGGGGGTTTGTGCCTTACGAGGCGGTTGTCCAACCCTATGGCTGATAGGTGGGGACTGGGTTTGGACTGCTGGGGCTGCACAACGGGAAATCCTGTTGTGGCGGTCAATCAAAAGTTGATACGTAGTGCAGTCTCCGTACGAAAGGCTCGTACGGAGCTCTGGACTCAGGCTCTGTAACATCATGTCAATTTCTTGACATTCTGTGAGTTGCAGGCCGGTTCGGTGGACAAGGGTGCACCACCGGGACACGTATTGTTCGAATTCCTCCCTAGGCCTCATTCTCTCTACGGTTAAATCTGAAATAGAGGGGGTCCTAATCCTCTGGTAACCGTAGCGGCCTAAGAATTTCTCGCTTACAGCCGAGAAATTTGACAAGTGATCTACAGGGAGGGTGGAGAACCATTGTAGTGCTTCTCCTTCCAATGATTTCTGGAAGAGGAAGACTAGTAGAGGTTGATTATCTAGGAACAGGCGTGCGTCTAGATAAAAGGCAGTTAAATGAATGTCTGGGTCTCCACGACCGTTGTACCGGCGGAATTTGGGGATTTTGAATCCCTCCGGTAGGTGGACTGACGGGATTTGTCTCAGGTTATGTAAAGACATGTGTTTGGGGGCTGAGGGACCAGTCTCGGAGAGAATTCTCCGGATGGTATCGTCCAGTGTTTCTCCCCGAGGAGGGATGCCTAGCGGTCCCGGGTTTGGGGTGGTCTGGTAGGGGCCTGGGGTGGAAACGGCTGGGAACATTGGATTCGCGGGGGAAAGGGGGTGAATGAAAAGACGCTCGGGTTGACCGAGTGACTGGGTGTGAATGGGGTTTTGGGAATGGGTTTAGGGGTTTCGACAGGGGTTTCCTGTCTTGAGGTCTTGGTATGACGGTAGTCAGCGAGGTCATGAAACATGTCCTCTACCGTCTGGTACCCTAGACTAGCCATCCTTTCCTCTAGATGGGTCATGAACTGTGTGGCCTGACCCTCTTGGTGATTCCTTTCCTCTAATATCTCCTCTTCTATGTGGGATTCCATGACGTAGAGTGGGGGGATGAATGCAGATTGAAAGCAGTAAATAAAGCAGTAAAGGATTGCGCAGCGGTGTGCGACTTACGAAAGCTGTAAAGGATTGCGCAGCCGTGTGCAACTTACGAAAGCAGTAAAGGATTGCGCAGCTGTGTGCGGCTTACAAAAGCAGTAAAGGATGTTATAATGCACAGTAGAAGATGATTTAATTCAAGGAGTGAGAAACTCTAACCTTCCTAGAGGGTTGATAGCATTTTAGTCAAGCTTGTAAAAGGGGGCAGAAGAGGATTACCTTTTGTTGTTTTTCACGAGGGAGGTCCCACCATGATCGCCAGAATTTGTCGGTGTCTAAAAATCCGCGTGTGTGGGGGTTCTTCGGGGATTCGGATCGGATGCGTGCCCTGGCGGGCTCGGTCGGATCGTCTTCCCGGAAGGGGTGAGGGTGTCGTTCCTGGTTGAGGCGCCCGACAGCGGCTCAAGAGGATTCAAGGGGTTTTGTGATCCCACCTGCTTTTTCTAAAAACAGGAAAGGATTTGGGTCGGATTTGATCGCCTACGTGGGGAGTTTGTGGGGTCTCCGCTCTGAGACACGGATATACCGTACACAGAGGTGAAAAACTGATAATCCTATTCTGCTTCCGAGGCTTGACTAAAGGAGTCTTGGGACAAAGGGAGTGTGGGTGGGGTGTAAGTGAGGGGCGGCTAGTGGGTTTGAGCCATCTGGATTGGGGCGGCTAGGTAGGGTTAGCCGTCCATGGTCTGGGGGGATTTGGGCAGGGGTTTGGTAGGAAAAGGGTGGGGTCTTGGGCAGAGGCTAAGCTAGGTTTAGCCTGGGTTTATGGAGGGTGGGATGAGAGGGTATTTTATGTAGGGAATGGGTGTTTCTCTCACAAAAGGGACTCTCTCTCTCTCTCTTGGGATTTCAAGTGGGGGAAGGTTGGACAAGTGGGTTTGTGGGTTGTTGATGTTGTGGATTACTTGGTGATTGTTGTATTTGGGCTTGGGACCCCTCTATTTATAGTAAAAGAGAGGCAGGGAAATATCCCGGGGGTAATGGAGTGGGTGGCTTCGATTGGACCTCTCATTAATTCTCTGGTTCTTCTGTCAGAGACCAGGTGAAGGGCGGCTAGTGCTAACTAGCCGCCCGGGATGGGGCGGCTACTTCCTGGTAGCCGCCCCCATCATGACCTGCCAAACGTCCCATCTCTGACAAGCGGTGGCTTGGGTCGGTTACTTGGATTGATCCGGCCAAGAGAGGGCGGCTAAAGGTCATGACCCGCCGCAATGATCAGCATTTATTGCTGCTTTATGTCCCATCCAGGGGACTGGTCCAAAGTCGGCCAGGGGGCGGTTGGGGGGCGGCTAGTGCAAACTAGCCGCCCAGTAAGGGGCGGCTAGTTAGGGCTAGCCGCCCCTTTCCAGGGACTTGGATTTTTTAGGGTTTCGGTTTTAGGGTAGGTTTAGGTTTAGGTCCGGGCTAGGGTTTGGTTTAGGGTTAGGGTTTGGACTAGGGTTTGGGTTTTTGGTTTTGGGTCAAGGCTAGGGTTTGGGTTTCCGGTTTACGGAATCCTTAGTTCTCTATGGGTGTCCACTTGTAGGATATTTCCGTGTGTTACTTGAAGTATTTCTGTCTCTCTGGACGGTCAAAATTGGGGTATCTACACTGTCCAATATAAATGCAACCCATTGAGTACTGTTTTTGCCAATTCCAGTCTCCCAGCCGAGGACAACAAAAGAGATTGCCATGATAGGAGCTTTTTGCGCATCTTTTCAATTAATGGCTGGCAGTGGGAGTGTTTAAGTGCTATATTCAGCATAGGAAGACCAAGATACTTCACAGGTATATGTCCTTCTGGAATGCCAATGGAGTGTAGAAAGCTGATGCGGTTCGGATCCCACGTATTAATAAAAACCTGGCTTTTGGGGAGGTTGACTTGCAGACCAGAATCCATGGCAAAGTCATGGATTAAAGCCTTCAGATTTGCAGCTGTGGCTGGTGTGGAGTCTGTGAATAAAAGGAGATCATCTGCAAAGGCTAGATGACTGATTGGAGTGTTTCCTTTGAGTTACGAGCCAATCCGTCTTGTTCGAATAGCTTCATTGAGTCTCTGTGTAAATCATTCAAGAGCAAGGATAAACAGTAAAGGAGATAGTGGGTCTCCTTGCCTGAGCCCACAATTAGATTGAAAGAAGCCACAGGGTGACCAATTGATCAGAACTGAGAATCTAGGGGATTCAATGCATTGCTTGATCAGATTGATGAAGGAGTCCTCAAACCCAAAATTTTCCAATACTTTGTATAAGAAGGGCCATCTTAGACTATCGAAAGCCTTTTTGGGACTATCGAAAGTCCTCAAACCCAAAATACTTTGTATAAGAAGGATGTCAATTTTAATGCACACTTTGCCATCACTTGTTGGGACATTAAGGAACCTCAACAGCTCATGGGCTAATAGAATGTTGTGGCCTATCTTCCTTTTCTTTATGAAAGCCGTTTGATTCAAGATGATAATCTGTTGAAGCACAGACTGAAGTCGATTAGCAATGATCTTAGTGATGCCCTTATAGATTGTATTGCATAGAGAAATTGGCCGGAACTTGTCAATGGAATCAGCCTCCAGAGACTTTGGGATGAGAGTGATGAAAGTTATACACATTTGTCTGAGGATATGCCCTGTACGGAAGAATTGAGCGATTGCCTTACATACTTCATCTTTGACGGTTAGCCAACACTCTTGATAGAAAGCTACGCTAAAGTCATCTGGTCCCGGGCATGAGGAGGCCTTCATTTGGAAAAAAATCTTCCGTATCCATTCCTCATTAACCTCCCTTAGCAGATTTCCATTATCCAGTATAGAGACTTGGGTATGAAAGCGCTCTTGAGAGATTGGAAGAGAAGTCTCCCTGTTCAGCAGATGGGAATAATACTCAACAATGTCATTTTTTTATCTCTTGGGGGTCCATGGAATAGTCCCCATTCCTCAATTTCAGTCTTCTGATCGTGTTCCGGGCTTTTCTGTGAATAATTTTTGAGTAAAAAAATTTTGTGTTAGCATCCCCCAATTGAAGCCAATTAGCTTGAGATTTTTGACGGGCAAATGATTCTTCGGTTCTTAGAGTTTCTTGATAGTGAAATCGAGCATTCTTTTCATCATCCATAAGGGTAACATTCATTGGATCAGCCATTAGAGCATTTTGGGTTCTGTTTGGCTCCTTCTTGGCAAGCTCAAGGCCACGGTGAATAGGGCCAAAAACTTCCCAATTCCACTGCTTGAGAATAAGCTTTGTGTGCTTTAATTTAGTCATCAATTGGAACATATCAGAACCTTGAACTTGAACACTCCAAGCCGATTTGATTGTGTCCTGAAATGTGGGGTGATTGGACCACATTTGGAAGAATTTGAAAGGGGTGGGTCCTTGTGGCAAGGGAGGAACATGAATGAGTTCCATGGCGGTGTGATCTGAAGTGCCTGGAGTGTGGTAGTGGACATAACCTTCAGGGAAGTGTCTAAGCCACCAGGAGTTAGCCAATGTACGATCAAGTCGACATGCCACTCTGTTGTCTTGCTGATTATTCCATGACAAATAATGCCCCGTGACTTTAACATCATGAAGGCAAGATCGAGAGATCATTCTATTGAACTTAGAGACTCTCCTGCAATGAATGGGTCTACCTCCCACCTTTTCAGAGCAATAACGTACTTCATTGAAATCACCCGTCACTATCCAAGGAATCGCTTGGCTAGCGGTTGACAGACATTCAAGGTCCCTCCATAACAGATTTCTTAGAGATGCTGAGTTTGAGGCATAGACAAAAGTCACCAGCCACTGCTTTGATTGGTCCACTGTAGAGACTTGACAATGCAAATACTGATCGTTTTCTTGAAGACACATGATAGAGATGACTGCTGAATCCCAAAGAACCCAAATTCGACCAAGAGAGGAGGAGCTATGATTTGTGAGCATACTAAATTCTTGGCGGATTCGGCACTTGATAACCTCTTCAGATTCAGGGGCAACCTTTGTTTCCAAGTGTTACGCCCCGAGGCGACCGTCCCCGAAGCATTACCAATCAAACAATAATCAAAAGGATCAATAAGATAACAAAGCTACAGGGAAGTGGTAGCCAATAAAAAGAAATGATGCGGAAGTATAATATACAATTATGTCTGTAAATCAAAAACATTATTACAGACTCGAGCACACAATTACCGTCCTGTGAGGGCCCAAGTCTAGTCCAAATACAACAATATGTGCGACACGCACAATTACTAATACATACACAAAAATAGGATTGCTGATAGCCCCACACTTGCCAACCGGAAGCTGAGACACGCCACGCGCGAACTACGCTAGAGGGATGCTCCACCTCCACGCCCCACTGTCCCTGGCGGAAAACAACACACGAGGGGTGAGCTACAAGCTCAGTGAGTGGCAAGAATCCAACTCAAGAATAATCATATAACACTAACATATTTTCCTTTCAAGGAAAGATATGGATGGGAGAACACCGACATATATAAATGTCACGTAGAGTCGTGACCACACATCACCCTCACCCTCACCCCGAAGGGGGAAAACTGTTGGGACTTTTGGGAAACAACTAATCCATTAACACTAACGAGTTATAACAGAAACTAGTACCAAGCTACAAAGATTCTCCACATCTAGATAAATACATATCAATCCCTCGCATCATCCGGTAGCCCTCTCCCGGGTAATCCTCATCCTAAGGGCCATCCATGGTCAGTACTCAAGCCTTGTACGATGGTGGCATCATACTCTGGGCATTCCCCACGATATGGATTCACCCATTGTCGGTACTCAAGCCTCGTATGTTAGTGACGTCATACTCTGAGCATTCCCGACGATACGGCATCACCCATGGTCGGTACTCCTAGCCTCGTATGATAGTCACATCAAACTCTAGGCATTCCCAACAATATGGATTTATCTGTTGTCGGTACTCAAGCCTCGTATGATAGTGACGTCAAACTCTGAGCATTCCCGACGATACGGCATCACCCGTGGTCGGTACTCCTAGCCTCGTATGATAGTCACATCAAACTCTAGGCATTCCTAACGATATTATGGCACAATGCAGGACAGACTCAACCCCGGGTAGCTTCGACGCACGATGATGTAGGGAAACAGTACTCCACGTTCGCAATATCATCCGGTAGTCCTCTCCCAGGTAGCCCTCTCCCTGGCGGCCTTCCGGTGGCACGGTGGCACCACACAGGGTAGCTCCAACGCTGGGTAGCTTCGACGCACGATGATATATGGAGGAAGCACTTCGTGCTCGCAATACGATCCACACACGCTTAACACAGGTAGGCCTAACATACTATTGTCATAGCTATCAAGTAACAAACACCGAATAGCCTCTACGCACGATGATGTAGAGAAACAGTACTCCACGCTCGCAATATCATCCGGTAGCCCTCTCCCAGGTAGCCCTCTCCCTGGCGGCCTTCCGGTGGCACGGTGGCACCACACAGGGTAGCTCCAACGCTGGGTAGCTTCGACGCACGATGATATAGAGAAACAGTACTCCACTTTCGTAATATCATCCGGTAGCCCTCTCCCAGGTAGCCCTCTCCCTGGCAGCCCTCCGGTGGCACGGTGGCACCACACAGGGTAGCTCCAACGCTGGGTAGCTTCGACGCACGATGATATAGAGAAACAGTACTCCTACGCTCGTAATATCATCCGGTAGCCCTCTCCCAGGTAGCCCTATCCCTGGCGGCCTTCCGGTGGCACAGTGGCACCACGCAGGGTAGCTTCAACGCTGGGTAGCTTCGACGCACGATGATATATGGAGGGGGGTACACCATGCTCGCAAGACAATCCTCCCGAATCAACTACTATCATCTAGCAATTACCAATTGATATACAGAATTCTCTTGAATTCCCGCACAGATGCATCACTTGGATGCAGGGGAAAGAAGCTAAACACTCGCACTCAATTATGACAAGACATGATCCTGAAGGCGGGTCATGCACACGCCTAACACAGGTAGGCCTAACATACCATTTTCATAGCTATCGGGTAACAAACACCGAGTAGCTTCTACGCACGACGATGTAGGGAAACAGTACTCCACGCTCGCGATATCATCCGGTAGCCCTCTCCCAGGTAGCCCTCTCCCTGGCGGCCTTCCGGTGGCACGGTGGCACCACACAGGGTAGCTCCAACGCTGGGTAGCTTCGACGCACGATGATATAGGGAGGGGTTACTCCATGCTCGCATGACGATCCTCCTGGATCAACTACTATCATCTAACTAATACCATTGCTAATGAATTCTTATGAATTCCCACACGGATGCATCTCTCGACGTGGGAAATAAGTCCTTGCACTCAATCAGGATAGGACATGATCCTAAGGGCTGTCATACACGCGTCTAACACAGATAGGCCTGACATTCTATCATCATAGCTATCAGATAACAAACATCAATACAACGATGAATTCTCATGAATTCCCATAGAGTTGCATCACTTGGATGCAGGCAAGATAACTACTATATTTGCCCACTAAAACAAGTATGCTCCTGATAAACAATAGATCATAGATATACATGTCCACACAATTAAACATACACACAATTATCACATGAGAGTTCCTATCACAACAAGAGTGCATAGACCACATGTCCAAGGAACCTAGCGTTCAAGAATTAACCACACTAAGCATCTACCAATACGAAGGCAATACTACGAAAGGACACATTTAGTATAACATACCCAACATTCCATGCTATATATATAAAAGCTACAAAGTGATAATAGCAATATTATTTGAAAATCAATAATGAGTATAGCTATAGAACCCCATGGGTACGCGACGCACAATCACATGCATCGAGCGCTTCCCAAAAGGGGTGGATCGAACCACTCACCAAAAACCCATTCATTGCGAGTTCCGCCAACGAAAGCTGCAAAACACAACCAATGATTATCAAATCAAACATGAAGTTTCTTGGCACCTATATATAAGCCTATTTCATGAAGACCACAACTCCTGATATTGTCCACACCATACATAATAGCTCTTTGACACATATTTATACAAGACTAGTCCATCTACAGCAATCAGCCCCAAACATTGGTCTCCACGGCATAGAATACACATCCAAAAATTCTGAAATAAATCATGTGCATACTCTGATATGTTAGGATCATAATTCGTGAAGATATCAAATCCTGATTTAACCTTGAAATACCCGAAATAAATTATTTTCAGAAACAGGTCTATTTCTACGCAAATCTGGACAGGCCATGAACATTAGGCTATAACTTTCAATACAGGTAACCAAACGGCACCAAATTTCATATGTAACATGTAGACACATAGATGATCATATGAAATGAAGACATAAGTCTCAAAATATGCCTCTAAATACCCCAAACACAAGAATCTTGAGGAGACAGAAAATCTGTCTTACAACACAAAGCCACCCCATTCATACATTAACACAACCATCCTATGTGCAGCATCAATTACTCATAACAACACTCTCATGCATGCCCTCTACAACATCCTAGCAAGCATAAAAGTAGGGGTAGAGAATTACCAAAAGATGGGGAGGAGAAGGGAAGGTGTTGGGCTCACAATGACACCACACACACACCCACCATCACCACCATCTCCTTCACAGCACACCTTCTACTTGGCTGGACCAAAAGGGGAGGACAAAACAGGGGATCAGCTAGAGGAGGAGGAGAGGAAGGAGAAACCATTAATACATCACACACATCTCACCTTGATCAACTTCTTCTTCAAGCACAACCCCTTCCAAACACTCCTTCATCTTCTCCCTCACTTAGGCAATTCCACAAACACTTGGTGGGCAGACCCCCACAAAGGGCTGGACCATGTGAGGGAGCTTGAGAGAGATGGAGAAAGGAAGAATCAACAACAACAACCAACAACCACCATCCAAACATACCTTCTTGGACTCCTTTGTGTGCTCCTTCATCTCCATCACCTCCACTTTCTCCACCCAAAACACACACAAGAGGAGGGGCTGCAACAGCTCAAAAAGAGCCCAAACAGAGGCTGAAGTCGTGCACATTTGGGGGGTTAAATAAGCAAAGGTCGAGTAAATGACCAAGTCATCCTCGGACTTAAAATCTCTGCGCAGCCTTCACTTAAACGACTATAACTTCCTCAATACAGCTCGGAATTGCGTGATTCCAGTGGCATTGGAAAGCTAAGAAGATTATCTACAGCTTTCATGTTTACACCTAGATCAAATAACCTCTCCATCTATTCCGAAATCTAGGCTAAACATCTTACAGGGCTGCTGCCTGGATTTCTCAACTTCGGGGTATACTCGGAAAAATACCCATAACTTTTAATATATGAATCCAGTTGTTCCAATTCCACTTCTATATGGAAGCTATCTCAAAACGGAACATCTCATAATAAAATCAGATTTTTAGCTTTTCATCTTGAATTTTAACAAAACTAAATCCGAATACCACATCAAAACTGCATAATTCCAAAAACGTCAGAATGCGACGAAAATTTATAGGTAGGCCAATGCCAGTACCAGGAGAATAGATATGCAGTTAGATTTTGAAATTGAATGCCCAAACTATAAGAATAAATACAATCCAACATTTAACAGCCAAAAACTGACACAGACATAACACCAAGAGTGCAATAATCGGTGGATGGCGATGATCCAAGAAATTCTTCACTTCGAGTTGCTTGGGCCTACCATTAAGCCCCCTGACATTCCATATACACATGTCAAACATCAAAAAAATATTTACAAGAGGTAAAAACAGTTACCAAAATTCAAGTGGAGGCCCTTCCATGAGGGCCTTGTTTAGAGGGATGTCCCCCTCCTTTATTTTCTCCTTTCTTAGAACTTGAGTTCTTCTTTTTCTTTTCCTTCCCCATGAATTCCCCCAGGGTCTGGACGGAGGAGTCTTCATCTGATGTTTAGACTTCTTTTTGTGTTGTTTATTTCTCTGCTGAACAGAATGCTCACTTGAAACTTTTTTTGGAAGAGCTTCTTGGCAGGGATCTGTCCTAGGTAAGACCGCAGAAAGTCTCTCCTCAGTTTGAGTAGGCACTTCTTTGAAAATTTCTGTGGGAGCCTCCTGTAATACCCCCATGGGGTTGTTTTGATGTCCCTGAGCCTCCTTGCCATTTTCCATGATAGGATGAATTTTTTGGACCAGTTGTGGGTAGGATGTGTGCTGGTCTTGATGGGGGTTGCAAGAGTCATTGGTATGTGACTCAGTGATAGCAGGAACTCCATTATGGACAGGGGAAGCAACTACCTTGGTTGTTGGTCCTGCATTGGAGCTGCTAGGTATAGACTTATTAGCAGGTACATCATTATGGACAATGGTGGCTGCAACCTTGGCTATAGAACTAGCATTTGAGCTTCTTGGATCCACTAGGGAATCCTTTGTGCTTGCATGGGGGATGCACTTCTTCCTTCCACACATAGCATCATTGTGTCCATATGTGGCACACACCGAGCATGCGGCAGGCTTCCAATCATATAGGACCTGGAGATATTCTTTTTCACCATTGCATTTATCACACACAAAATCTGGAAGGGGGTCCCCTGCCTGTACCTCAACACAAACACGAGCAAAGGAAATACGTGTCCTCATTCTAGTTGCAGTGTCAAGGAAAAGGGGAATACCTATTAGACTAGCTACTTTGCCAATTCCGATTGGAGTCCACATGTTCAGAGGAAGAGTAGGAAATTTAATCCAGACAGGAATGGATGTGAGCTTTGCTTGTTCAAGCCTTACTTCGGGATGCCACTTTTGGATGATGAACGAACGATTTGCCATAGTCCATGGACCGCCCTCAAGCACCGCAGTCAAATCTTCCTCTAGATAGAATTGAACCAAGAAGAACCCATTGCCTTTCAATAGAAGTTTGAATTCACCTTTTGGATTCCAGAGCTTCTTGAGAAACTGCAAAAAAGGAGTGTACACTGGAATTGTTCCCACAATGTATCCAACTATCGAATTAGACCAAATTTCTTTTGCCTGTGCTTGATCCTCATCAGTGATCTCTGCAAATTTTACACCTTCCTCTTCCTCAGGTGCGCAGAAAGGTACTGGGACATTTCGGACTACTGCCGGTGGTTTGGAAAAGAGAGAATCCCAACTTAGCGGAGTAGTTGCCACAGGGGGTGGGAGAGGACCCCTGCTTTTACTTCTGTTATTACCTCGAGCAGGGTGCTATCTTTCAGGACCTCGGCTTCTTCCCCTTTGTTTGGGAAGAGGAGGAAATGACCTTGCATCTTGAAGGGGAATGGTGGATCCATTCTTTGGTAGGGGGGGCTGTGGAGGTACCCATCAGGGGGGCTTTCAAAGATGGGGTAGGGAGAAGAGGAGGGTGATTTGGGGCCTGGGACTCCCCATTTGCTGATTTGACAAGAAAAAGGGGGGCCTTCGAAGCTTGAGATCCGGTCAAGGGGGAAGGGACCGCAAAAGCATTGGGCAAGGAGAGGGTCTGCTGCCCCGCGGAGGTTGTGGAAGATTGGGAGAGATTACCAGGGATGGAAGAAGATTCAGGCATGGAAGAGTAGGAAGGAGGCTGTGTGGGTGCAGTGGATGAAGAAGGGGGCAAAACAGGGGGTGGGAGACCTCCCTCCCCCCAAGGAAGGGGAAGGGAGGGAATGAGGGGCGATGCCGGCAAATCCGGCATCTCTGGCGCCTGACGGCAAGGGTTTCGGTGGGTAGGTGAGGGTTTCAGTCGGTGAGGGTTTTAGGTTAGAGTCATTAGGATGATAATCCATTTTAGGAAGTTAATGACTTGTCTTCTAAATTTGTTATGAAAGGTGTGTCTAGTTCTACAAGGTTGTAACAAGGTGGAATCATCATTATTCAATTGTTTTTATTTTATTTTATTTTTGTGGGTAATTTTTTTTCTTGGTTAAATCATCCCCCATCAGTAGGCGGTAAGACTCAAACTCAAGTCATCTTATTAAAGAAGGGGTACATTTCTCATCCTATCAAGAGGTGGTTTGGTTCAATTATGTTTTCTAGTCATTAGATAATAAAACTCAAAAAAGTGGAATGATTGTTTTCTGGTCATCATTTTATTAAATCAAAAGTTTTCCATTGTCATAATGTAGTATATAAACTAGCATAGAAAAATGTATTTTTTATTCATTCAAATATATACTTCAATTTTGTAAATGTATACTCCATTAACCAGGTACTAGTTAAAGGCACGTGCTTTGCACGTATAATATGATTTAAAAAGATTATATTAATAGGTTGGTGGATACATTGAAAATCATTATCTATGTACATTACATTTATAGCATATAAACATAATTGTGAAAATGAAGTCATTTACAGTTGAGGAGTATCACCGCATGTCCCATAGAAGTTGAATTGTAACAAAAGTTGAGCCTTATAACATCATGTACCGATATGTTACAAATTGTTGTATGTCAACATTTTTCAAAAACTTGTTTTTAATGACTTCATAACATCCCGAACATCATCCAAAATATACTCTATAATTTTTTATATTAGAATCTCCTATATTCCGTTGCACAATTTTTTCACTGTCAATTTTATTTGTTTCAACCTGTTGCATTGGAATAATATATTTTAACATGAAAAGATTTTATTATATTTATGACAAAATAAGGAGAAAATGGGTTAAATCATACTCTTTATCGACAACCACCAGATCTTGTACCAATAGCTTTCCCTGCTTCACATATCTCTCTCTCATGACAGTCAATAAGAAAGCAAGTATATCTTTGAAGTTTTTCACTGCATAAATGGTTTTGAGATTTGAACATGTTTCAACAAGCAAGTATTTTTCTTGTATAAGAATACAAGTGAATAGTAATAAATGAAATTCTAAATATAGCATTACATGGATGAAAAAAGAGATATAACTTTTATATAGAAGAGCTAATGTACAACAAAAAATAAATTTAAAAAAAATTTAAAATATGATATAATATAATTAACTTGCAACATATTGCATGTAAATGTTAAAATTCATCATTGTGCTTCGAAAGTTAAAATATCATCTATTATTTCAAAGGTGAATCCTCTATCCAAGTTGCATATGTATTAGGGTCATATCATTATTAAATTGAGCCTATTGATTAATAAAATATGTAAAAGGTCAATCTACATCTATCTGTTTGTATCTTTATTTGATGATCCTCATCGTGTTGATTGATATCAAAAGAAGCAAAGGTTGGGTACATAATTTAGGAAAAAAAACTACTGTTTAAATTTCATACCAAAATTTTCTAATTTTGAAAGGGCTTGAAAATCTTGAAGAGAGACAAAGTTTGGACATTCTTTTGGCAATGTAAAATGTTAAGTCTGTGTTACTTTTTGGCTATCCAATATTGGGTTTGTATTTATTTTAATAGTTTGAACATTCAATTTCAAAATCTGAGTGCATATCTGTTCTTCTGGTACTGGCATTGGCCTACCTATAAATATTTGTCGCATTCTGACGTCTTTTTAAAAGTTATGCAATTTCAATTGGTATTCGGATTTAATTTCGTTAAATACTCAGATGAAGTAGTTTAAATATGATTTTATTATGAGATATTCAATTTTGAGTTATCTTCTGTACAAAAGTAGAATAGATCATCTAGATTTATATAGCAAAAGTTATGAGTGTTTTTTCAATTATACCCGGGGGATGAGAAAAGTCTGACAGCAGCCATGTTTGGTGTTTAACTTATATTTTAGAATAGCTAGAGGTGTTATTGGATCATGGCATAAACATAAAAGTTGTAAATAATCGTCTTGGCTTTCTATCGGAGTTTGAATTGCACAATTCGGAGCTATATGGTGGAAGTTATGACTGTTCTAGTCGAGGCTACACAAGTTTTTAAGGAAGGGCGATTTTGGTAATTTGGTGGATCTATGAATTCCATTGAAATGTTTAGTCGGTGGGGGTGGCTGGTTATATTGAAACAGAGAGGGAGGTCGTCCAAGGCGATCTCACTAAGAGAAAGCAAGGGAATCAGTGGTGGAGTGTAGGAGGTGAAGGAGAGGAAAGGAAGAGATTGAAGAGGTTTTGATGAATCCCCTATTTTTCTTTGTTGCCTTGTTGGCTGTTTTGGCTCTTTCTTTTCTTTGCTGCTGCTGCTGCTGTGAATTGGGACCTGTCATGGCTGCTTCAAGGGGGTTTGGGTGATGAGAAGCCAAGAGAAGTGAAAGTTTGGTATTGGCTCAATAGGAGTGAGTGAAATCATAGTTCTTCCTTAGTATTTCATTTTTATTTAGTGTTGTTTGTGTGTCCATTTATGCTGAAAAATCATGGCTGAATGTATGTGTGTTCTTTGTTGTGAGAAAGAGTGTGTGTAGACCTGGTAGCATGTGATGGTGATGGTGATGGTGATGGTGGGAGCCCTTATGTGCACCATCTTCTCTTCTTATCTTCACCTTCCCTTTGTGCCATGTAGGTGTTTGTGTTTATGCTTCAAATAAGTATAAGTGTTGCTATGTACTTCTTTGAATGGTCAGCAAGGATGCATAAGCGTTGTTATATGTGTTTTTTTCCCTTTCCCTGTTATTGGGAGTTTTGTGTCATAGTAAGGCAAATTTTCTCTCTTGTGAAGATCCTTATGAAATTAGTATCTAGAGGCCTGTTATGAAGGTTATGTCTTCATGTGATTTGATCATTCATATGTCTAAATGCAACATATAAAATTTGGTGTTATTTGATTACCAGTATTGAAAGTTATAGCCTGATGTTCATGTCCTGTCCAGATTCACGCAGAAATAGATCAATTTATGAAAATAATTTATTTTGGGCATTTCAGGATTAGATCAGGATATGATGTCTTCACAGATTATGATTTCAACATATCAGGGGATGTGTATAAGTTATTTCAGAATTTTTGGATGAGTATTTGGTGCTGTAGAGATCAAATCTTTAGGGGTATTTGCTGCAGAATAAACAATTTTGCATGATTGTTTCAATAAGTTAGTTTACATGTTGTATGCAATGTTAAGAGTTGGTGTCTTCATGAAGTAGACTTATATATATGTGTCAGGAAGCTTCATATTTGATTTGAGCATCATTGGTTGTGTTTTGCAGCTTTTATTGGCGGGACTCGCGATGAATGGGTCTTTGGTGAGTGGTTCAATCCACACCTTTTGAAAAACGCTCGATGGATGTGATTGTGCATCGTGTATCCATGGGGTTTTATAGCAATATTCAATCTTGATTTATACATAGTATTACCTTTGTGCTGGTAGATGCTTAGTATGGCTAATTCTCGAATGCTAGGTTCTTTAAACATGTGGTCCATGCACCTTGTTGTGATATTTGTGTGTATGTTTAATTGTTTGGCCTTGTCTATGGTATGCATATCTATGATCTGTTATTGTCAAGATTTCAACAAATCAGAGAATGTCTAGAGTATGATGCTACCATCGTACGACGCTTGAGTACTGACTATGGATGGCCGTTAGGATGAGGATTACCCGGGAGAGGGCTACCGGATGATGCGAGGTATTGGTATGTATTTATCTAGATGCGGAGAATATTGTAGCGTGGTGCTAGTTTGTGTTACAACTCGTTTGTGTTAATGGATTAGTTGTTCCCCAAAAGTCCCAACAGTTTTCCCCTTCGGGATGAGGGTGAGGGTGATGTGTGGTCACGTCTCTACGTGACACTTATATCTGTCGGTGTTCTCCCATCCATATCTTTCTTTGGAAGGAAAATGTGTTAGTGTTATATTATTATTCTTGAGTTTGGATTCTTGCAACTCACTGAGCTTGTAGCTCACCCCTCGTGTGTTGTTTTTCACCAGGACAGTGGGGCGTGGACTGGAGCATCCCTCTAGCGTAGTTCGTGCGTGGAGTGTCTCAACTTTCGGTTGGCAAGTGCGGGGCTGTCAGTAATCCTATTTTTGTGTATGTATTAGTAATTGTGCATGTCTCACATGTGATTTTATTTGGACTAGACTTGGGCTCTCACATGATAGTAATTGTGTATTCGAGTCTGTAATAATGTTTTTGATTTACAGACTTAATTATATTTTATGCTTCCGCATTATTTTTTGTTACTTGTCGCTTTCCAGTTGCCTTGTTATTTATGCAATTATTGTTTCATTTTCATCAGGGGTCATTATTGACCTCTTTCGTATGAGTCATGATATTGTAGGATTGTTATGGTCCTAGGAGGGCCGTTCCGAGGTGTAACATAAAAGATCTCTCAGATAGCTCTTCTACAATGGTTCCCTGATGGAATATAAGCTGATAGTCGTTCTCAATGCATTGATACCGTGGGTCAATCTTTGTAATCCTTGTGTTGGAGATATAATAGACAGATCGCATATTGTGAAGTCCATCAGAAAGTTTGATATCATCATCAAAAAGTGTACCTTGGATCATCTTTCCCTATAAACAAAATTTTGTTAGTGTTATTTATGATTTGAAATAGATACACATTTGACATAAAATGAAATTGTAAAAAGGCTCATTTGTGCATTAGCAAATATAAGATTCAAGTACTCTTTTTTTTTAATGCTTGATATTTTTGGTGGAGTTTTTCTGATGAATTCAAGCTTCAGCATTAGATTTTTGTTACTGTCATTGATACCAGAGAGAATGTTCATTTTGCTGATCCATCTGTCCAAATGAAAAACAATAATTTTTTTATTAATTTCAACTAATAATATATGAATCCTCAAACAGAGGATAAATAACAACAAAGTAACAACCCACCACGGTTTAACAATTCTTTATAAACAATATTTCTAGTCTATGAACAGTTTGTCATGTTTTTAATGCCAGGTTTAATCAGCACTTTTGTGTTTTGACTACATTTTGCCCTAGACAAAGCAACATAAAGTTGTCCACGTGAGAAAGCGAGTTCTAGCAAGTATATACCAACACTTTTTAATGTTTGTCCCTACACTTTATTGATTGTCAATGCAAAACACAAATGAATAGGAAACTGTTTTCTTTGAAATTTAAAAGGGAGAGCATCACTATCTATTGTTTGCAATGGGATGCAAGGGATAAAAATTCTTTTACCACAATACTTACCAGAAGCAATTTTTGCATCAATGACATTTGCTTGAAAACCCTTGCATATCAATCTTGTACCATTTGAAAGTCCTGTGGGAGGATCAATATTCATAAGCAACATTATTGGACAATTAGCTTTAGAATAAACTCATGAGGTGGTAATCCATTTGCAGTGAGTGTGTTAAGGAATTTTTCTTGATATGGCCGAGACATGTTATCCACAACAAAATAAGAGTTGTAGTATACCTTGGGGAATCAGGGAAACGATCAATCAATAAATGATTTATTTCATCAACATGTTCATTTTTTGGGGCTAATATTACATGATCTACTAAATTCTGTGGTTCACAATGATTCTGTGTAATATCTGAAAAAACAAAATGGATGAGTTTGTCCTTGGAAAGATAATCTCCTTCAAAATAAATAATTATGTCCCTCTAAATGCAAATAACATCATCATGTGTTGTTTCCTCAGTTCCATTTTCAACTCTAAGCAATAAATGTGAATAAATTGGATCTGATTTTACCCTCACATTTTCAGTTAATTTTTATTTCAGAAGGTTTGACCAAATGACTGATCAAACCAAACTTGCATCAATGGTGTCATGTTTTGAACAACCACGAACAACAAGAGGTATCTGTCTAAAATCACCTCTTAAAACCACTATTTTCCCTCCAAATGGAAACTCACAATCATTGACATCTTGCAACATTGTATCAAAACACTCAAATTCATGTTTATTGGTCATTGATGCCTCATCTCAAATGATCAAATTAGCCTGATGCAACAGTTGTGCGACACCTCTCTATTTTGAAATGTTACAATACTTCACATTATCTATTCTAATAGAGATCTTAAATTGGGAGTGCTTGTTGTGGCTAGCAAGACCCTATAAAGGAATATTTTTTCAATTCCACCAGGACCACCAATAAATAAAAGCACATGATCTATTTTCATTTACATGACCCATAATAACTTCATATGCTTTCTTTTGATCGTGATTTAGATACTTCAGGCCCTAGATATCATCGGGTGATATGGGAGCCATCATCTCCTCAAGGATCTCTTTTGGAATAGCACCATGCACCCTTCTATTAGTTGGTCTAGGTAAATCATATTGATTTATATTTTTATCCATGGCCCCTAAAAATGACCCAATGCTTTGCAAAACCTCATCTTGTACATCATGTCTTGTATTTTTTTATTTTTTAGAAAATCTTCAACCACTACATTATAATGTTAATTCCATAAGGTCCTCACATTGGTAGGCTCATAATATGTTAGTATAGTTACAAAAAGATGTCACAGGGAGAATGGCAATTGAAAAGGTCAGGCTTCTCCAAGACATTCTAATACACTATTGTCCTGCTCAAGAAAACCTTGTTATTGGGCAGCTTCTTTATATGTTGCATATCGGATTCCATCTACTATTTTAGATCCTGAAAAGAAGTTTTACCAGAAAGATGATTAAGCAACAATCTCAAATAATATTTTTCACATTCTGAAGGACTTGCAAGGATAAGCCTACCAATTGCTGCTTTGGATTTTCTGGGTCTCCAACATCTTTGATTTGCATGTCATACATAATGCTCTAGAAATTGCCTATACAAAAAATTTCTGGCTTCTAGATCTATAAGATTAGCAACAAAGAATTATGTGAGCATTGTTTTATTTGCCTTGTTGCTTTTCTCAACATCTATCAAATTCTCATGGTCTCTAAATGTAACAAGTTGTTTATCCTCAAGATGGAGTTGCAATGAAATAAAGATGGATAGGTTTCATTCAATGGGAACTTGTATATCCTCCATGCTGCTTCTGGAGGTGAAACCCACCTTGTATATTGAAATTGTTCTATTTCATCAACATGGGCACTTGGATTCTCAGACGATACATTGAATATCACACTATCACGCCCTTTGTATACATATTTATACAAATATTTTATAGCCTTTTTAGTGGAGCATATTTTTACATTCATGTGACAATCATATTTCGCAAAGAGATATAGGTTATACGGTATGACCCACCGATTGTCAAGCAACGTACCACGAACTTTGACATTTTCTCCTGGTTCTCGGATTTGTAAATAGGGTACGAATCATTTGCTTGGGTAGTGTAAGGACAAAAGGCACGATGATAATTATTCTTACATTTTCATTCTTTGCCATGCAAACATTCTTATGATTCAACACTCCACATGGTCCATGCATCATGTATTTGAGAGCCAAACTATGCAAGTGAGGATTAATTTGTTTGTGTAGTATCTCAACACTTACAAAGGCATCATAGAAAACATGGTTTACCATTCTAAAACTATCAGAGAGGATCAGCAACAAATGTGCATGTAGAAGTCCCCTCTTTTGGAATTCAACAACATAAACGTGTGCAGCTACATGACCAAAGAATGATTTATTTAACAAATCTTCTTTCAATTCTTCTAACTTGGCCTTAAAAACACAAAAGATCAGATTAAGGTGATTTTGTGATTGTTCAACATCCATCAAATGTTCTTTTTCTTTCAGTCCATGATGGGTTACATGTCATTGTCAAGAAGATATCTGGTTTACCAAACTGCTGAACCAAAACCATTGCATCAAGGTATCTACACCGCATATCTCTTGGATCACCGATAAATGTTGCAAGCAACACAACTCTCTTTCCAATTCTGGATGCACAATTTTCATCATTTGCCACACTATCAACTAGTGTTCTTAAAATCACGTTGTGCGGCCGCATAGGCGGTTCGGACGTTTGACATAACCGATTTCATAGAAATCGGGTGAAATGCAGATCGGGCCCATATATGCGGTCCGATCCCGCATGTGTGCCCGCTTTAAGCGGGTGTACGACTTTGGTAATTTTAAGCAAGTCGAGCAAATGGGCTGCCCGACCCGTTTAACAAAAAAAAAACAAGTGTTTCGATCTTTTCTTCAGCCAGCCCTAACACATCCCGACTCCTTCTTCAGCTCCAGATCTTCAACACGAGTCTTTGACCGTTGTTTGTCATCCTTCAACCACCGGAACAACCAGTGTTGACCTCCTTCGACCACCGGAGTGAGCAGTTCTCCTCCTATCTATCTTCTTCTTTAGAGTTGACGCCGATTCGGCTCGATCTTATTCAGCAACTACCTTCTTCGACTGCAGCGAGCCAGCGATCACTTCTCTTATTTCTCTCAGTCTCTCTCTCTCTCTCTCATTCCCTCCCCCCCCTCTCTGTTACTTACTCTCTCTCTCTCTCTCTCTATCTCTCCCTATGTCTCTCTATCTATCTCTCATTCTATCTCACCCCATCACTTTGTGATCTCTCTATTACACACTAGCTTACACATATGCATATTTGATTGAATGACATATGTAGAGTTAGAAAAAAATCATGGTATTTTATTGTTATTTATTTATTTTTGTCTTTTGGCTTGCTGTCATATTTTATTGAATGACATTTGTAGAGTCAATAAAAAAGTTGATGATATTTTATTTTTATTTATTTATTTTTATCTTTTGGCTTGATGCCGTGACAATGGGATGCATTAATTTGTTTAATACTTGAAATTTTGAATAGTAACTTTATTTAATATGTTAAAATTTTGAGCAGTTATATTATTATGTTATATCTTGTATATAAATACACTATAGAATATTTTTTATTAATAAAAAATTACAAACCTGCATATACTCTCGCATAACGCATATACTCTATACGGTAACCCAGCCGCATGCAAACCGCATATCGCATATGAGAACACTGCTATCAACAATGTCTTGATACAAATCAGCCCTTATTATTTTCTGTTCTCGTCTACAATATTCCAAACGAGCAGTCTCGATTTTCACATACATATTAACAACATATTGTGTTAAGTCTGTGTCACTTTTTGGCTGGTAAATATTGGGTTTGTATTTATTTTAAAAATTTGGGCATTCATTTTCAAAATCTAACTACATATCTTTTCTCCTGGTACTGGCATTGGCCTACCTATAAATTTTCGTCGCATTCTGACGTCTTTTTTAAAGTTATGCAATTTCAATTGGTATTCGGATTTAATTTTCTTAAATGCCCAGATGTAGTATTTTAAATATGATTTTAATATGGGATGTTCAATTTTTAGTTAGCTTCTGTACAAAAGTAGAATTAGATCATCTGGATTCGTGTAGCAAAAGTTATGAGTGTTTTTCCAATTATACCCGGGGAATGGGAAAAATTTGGCAGCAGCTCTGTTCAGTGTTGTCGTATTTTGGAACAGCTAGAGGTGTTATTGGATCTTTGCATAAACATTAAAGTTGTCGATAATCATCTTAGCTTTCCAACGGAATTTGAATTGTGCAATTCTGAGTTATATTGTGGAAGTTATGGCTGTTTTAGTGGAATCAGTCCAGAATTTCTGGTGAGGGATGACTTGGTCATTTTGCCCCCATTAATCAATGTCGTATTTAGGGCGTCAATGGGTGATTTTTGCTCATATTGTTGGGGTTCTAGCAGAGTGAATCTGGGAGTGAGAGAAGGAGAAAAGGAGAAGTGGAGGAGAGGAAGAGATGGAGGAGTGTGGTGAATCCCCTGTTTTTCTTTTCTTTTCTTTTCTTTTCTTTTTTTGTTGGCTGTTTTGGCTCTTTCTTTTCTTTGCTGCTGCTGCTGCTGTGAATTGGGGGCCTATCATGGCTGCTTCAAGGGGGTTTGGGTGAAGAGAAGTCAAGAGAAGTGAAGGTTTGGTTTTGGCTCAATGGAGACCTGGTAGCATGTGATGGTGATGGTGATGGTGATGGTGGGATCTCTTATATGCACCCTCTTCTCTTCTTCCCAAGCTTTCATTGGCAGGACTCATGATGAATGGGTCTTTGGTGAGTGGTTCGATCCTCCCCCTTTTGAAAAACGCTCGATGCATGTGATTGTGCATTGCGTATCCATGGGGCTTTATTACAATACTCAATCTTGATATTTACATAGTTTTGCCTTTGTGTTGGTAGATGCTTAGTGTGGCTAACTTTTGAATGCTAGATTTTTTGGATATGTGGTCCATGCACCTTGTTGTTGATAATTGTGTGTGTTTAATTATTTGGCATTGTCTATGGTATACATATCTATGATCTGTTGCTGTCAAGATCATACATGTTTTAGTATACAAATGTTGTAGCTATCTTGCCTGCATCTGATTGATGCATATCTATGGGAATTCATGATAATTCATTATTGTATTGGAGTTTGTTATCTGATAGCTATGATGATAGAATGTCAGGCTTATCTATGTTAGGTGTGTGCGTGACTCGCCTTTAGGATCATGTCTTGTCATGATTGAGTGTGAGGACTTAGCTTCTTTCCGCCACATCCAAGGGATGCATCTATGCGGGAATTCAAGAGAATTCTGTATAGCAATGGTAATTGCTAGAGGATAGTAGTTGACTGTGAGGATCGTATTGCGAGCACGAAGTGCTTCCTCCCCATATCAACGTGCGTCGAAGCTACCCAGTGTTGGAGCTACCCTGCGTGGTGCCGCCGTGCCATCGGAAGGCCGCCAGGGAGAGGGCTACCTGAAAGAGGGCTACCGGATGATATCGCGAGCGTGGAGTACTGTTTCCCTACATCATCGTGCGATCGTATTGCAAGCATGAAGTGCTTCCTCCCCATATCATCGTGCATTGAAGCTACCTAGCGCTGGAGCTACCCTGCGTGGTTCCACCGTGTCACCGGAAGGCCGCCAGGGAGAGGACTACCTAGGAGAGGGCTACCGGGTGATATTGCGAGCGTGGAGTACTGTTTCCCTACATCATCGTGCGTCGAAGCTACCCAGTGTTGAATATGTCCTGCATTGTGCCACAATATCGTTGGGAATGTCCAGAGTATGATGTGACTACCAAACGAGGCTTAGAGTACCGACCACGGGTGATGCCGTATCGTCGGGAATGCCCAGAGTATGATGTCACTACCGTACGAAGCTTAAATACCGACCACGGGTAAATCCATATCGTTGGGAATGCCCAGAGTATAATGTGACTATCATACGAGGCTAGGAATACCGACCATGGGTGATGCTGTATCGTCGAGAATGCTCAGAGTATGATGTCACTAACATTTGAGGCTTGAGTGCCGACCATGGATGAATCCGTATCGTTGGAAATGCCCAGAGTATGATGTGACTACCATACGAGACTCGAGTACCGACCACGGGTGATGCCGTATCGTTGGAAATGCCCATAGTATGATACCACCATCGTACAAGGCTTGAGTACTGAACATGGATGGCCGTTAGGATGAGGATTACCCGGGAGAGGGCTACCGGATGATGCGAGGGATTGGTATGTATTTATCTAGATGTGGAGAATCTTTGTAGCGTAGTATTAATTTGTGTTACAACTCGTTAGTGTTAATGGATTAGTCGTTCCCCAAAAGTCCCAACAGTTTCCTCCCCTTCGTGGTGAGGGTGATGTGTGGTCACGTCTCTACGTGACATTTATATCTGTCGGTGTTCTCCCATCCATATCTTTCCTTGAAAGGAAAAATGTGTTTATGTTATATTATTATTTTTGAGTTGGATTCTTGCCACTCACTGAGCTTGTAGCTCACCCCTCGTGTGTTGTTTTCCACCAGGGACAATGGAGCGTGGAGCTGGAGCATCCCTCTAGCGTAGTTCGTGCGTGGAGTGTCCCAACTTTCGGTTGGCAAGTTCGGGGCTATCAGCAATCCTATTTTTGGGTAAGTATTAGTAATTGTGCGTGTCGCACATGTGGTTATATTTGGACTAGACTTAGGCTCTCACATGATGGTAATTGTGTATTCGAGTCTGTAATAATGTTTTTGATTTACAGACTTAATTATATTTTATGCTTACGCATTATTTTTAGTTACTTATCGCTTTCATGTCGCCTTGTTATTTATGCGATTATTGTTTCATTATTATCAGGGGTCATTGTTGATCTCTTATGTAAGAGTCATGATATTGTAGGATTGTTATGGTCCCGGGAGGGTCGTTCCGGTGTGTAACATATTGTTGTAACATCAGTTGATCTATATGTAATTTGTAGCAATAATACTCACAACATGTGACATATTCTCCTTTCCTCTTCTTTTTCTTGCGGATCTTGCTATCCACAAGAAATTTAGAATTTAGCATAAAATCACCCATGAAACATCCCATATTGAAAAGAAACACAATGAAAGATAGTGTTTCACATCAACATACTTGACGTCCCCGCTAGTATCCAAGATTTGATTTTTTGTAAATCTCTCTTTTCCTGATCCTGACCAACTTGTTTTATAGATTGAGTATTTTGTTTGTCAACCTTGGGTATACTTTCACACCATCCGGTCTCTCCATACAGAAACAAAAATGGATATTGCAATGGATATTGCAACCAAAATGAGATTATATTTTGTAATTCTACCCTGAATTGCTACGAATGACAATGGAGCTTTGATCATTTCTATCCCCTTCTTCATTTGCAGTTCATATCGCAGCGATTTGTGATATGGTCGGTCGATTATAGACCCTTTAATCAAGTAGAGGATCATACTTTATAGATATTCAGCAATCATCTTCACATTAACATCACGAAGACTCCTGAAAAAAGATGCATATGAATTAGCATGAGAATGTCCATCAAACTTCTCACAATTTCTTGCTTAAAGCAGTCAAACATTGAAGTTCGATTTTCTTCTTCATGTTCAGTGTCGTAGAAGTATAATTGTAGATATGATGGCTTCTTATCTCCTTGCACTGCATCATTTATATGGTGATAGATTTGTCCTTAAGCTTTAAACGTGTAAATACCCTTTGTTGTCCTAGCTAATCCCTTATCATAGTTTACCCCTAGAGAGGTAAAAGCAAACATATTGTTATAAACCTTGATGTACTTCCTAAAATCTAAGCAATTGCTGCACGTAGAGGTAAATAAACGTAATAACTCTGATGGCGTAGTAGTTGGTGCAAGATGACTTGTCCGCTAGAACAACAAAATCCTGGGGTTCATTTGTGAATCTTTTGGCCTCACAAAAATAATAATCTGGCTGAATAAGCAGTTTGAATGTTTTAGTGGGAACCATCATTCTCATTCTAATTGAGCCACCTATTTTTAATAAAATGCCATCAACAAACGCAAAGAACATACATAACAGAAAGACGTGATAAACCATACACATGTATGATAGTTCTAATGAGCCACATACATTTACATGGGATAATATATGACAAACTATCTCGTAACAAATTCTCACTGGATATTGATGATCCATCATCCTCATTATGTTTCCATGTTCCTTTTTTCACTTTTTGCCTTTTATATCTCACAATCATATCATTTGTTCTTAATGTAAAATAAAATGATGATCCTGAACATCCCACAAGCTTACCTAAACAAATGAGACCATAAACACCACAAAATGTCAAGCACATTTTCCTTACATCCCTAAATTAATCATAAGGAGGTTTCATGTGATGAGCCACAAACCTTGAATGCTTAAACCATAATATGTAATATGATGCCCAACAAGGGACAATATGTTACTCATATCATGTATTCTATCATTGCTAAGAACGGAAACCTCTGTTGTTCCAGGCATAGATAGACCTAGTTCAGGGTGAGCTCCTGAAAGAGGGCTTTCATGTTTATGATTGGGATCTATCGCACTTTGCAAAACATAAAATTCCTTTCTCTTTGATCACAACTCCCTTCTTCTAGCCCGCATTTCTTCTTTTTTTCTATCATCTAAATTCTCATACCACCTTCGCCATGAAGACCGCCTTCTTTCACGATCTTTTTCTAGATGGGAAAGCAAATAGATATCGTTCTTATGCTATTTCATCATTGCATGAATTATCATGTAATGGAACAATAAATATCCTATGAACGAATCAGATGAAGCGTAACAAACCTCTACCAAGGGAATTTTCAACAAAGGGTCCTTTGTTCCGTTCCATATTTATGAACACTCAACCAACTGAACAACGCTAAACTTATAACACAATGAAAGAATTTTTTTTCATATTCAAATCTTTGAATAATTGATTTTTTATATTAGTATCAATTAATTAGATGTTTTGAATTTATGGGCAATTATCCAAATGTCATAAAAATTTTGAATTTGGTACATATACCTATTTTTTGAGTAAGCGTCAGATATGAGATTCCAAATTTTTTCAAATGTTCAATTGAAATAGAGGTGCAAATACAAATATATGAAGAATGAACAAAAAAAGCATGCATTCCAAACATAGATTACCACTAGGAATGCTAAATTTTATAAACAAAAGAACTATATATCCATTCACTGACATAATAATGTTCAATTGTAAATTGTTGTATATGACATAGATATATTACAAAGCAAAAACATGAAAATTTTTCTAAACAGAGCATTTCTAAATATGGATGACTCACGGTAAAGAGAAGCAAAAATAATCTTCTAAGCCACCAGAATTGTCTAAACCATAGAAGCCTAAACTGTTGAAGAGACTGCAATCCTCCTACAAAATATTGTAAAGACAATGTTTCAGTACCAAAAAAACAAAAACAATATTCATAGATCACACATATTTGATTTTTAATTTAAGTTACAAAAAAGAAAGATATTTTATTAAAATAGATAAACTCTAGGCTATCCAGTATCAAATCAATGAACATGGTCAAATGCTCCAAATTCACTCACTAAATTATTATTTTTTTGTCTTCTTGACTTAAAAATGGCAGCACCAAAGCCATATAGATTGAAAAACAGGAATTTGAAATATGATCCAAACCCAAAAAATCACAAAACAATCCAAAAGAAAGTGAAAAAACCCAAAATTTTTTTAAAAAAACCCAAAAATCCCCAAAAAATATGCACTCTAAACTCAAATCTTGCCAAACATAATACCTTTCCTTTTTCCTGAACCCCAAAAATGTACAAATTCAATTGCCAAACCTAATATCTTTTTTTCCTGAACCCCAAAAATATCCAAATCCAGACCCTAGAACCGCTTGAAAAAAAAGCAAATAAATATACATCCCAAAATCAAATCTTGCCAAACCCAATACCTTTTTTATCTGAACCCCAAAAATGTCCAAATCCAAATAGTGTTGTTAAAAATATTTGATGATGAATTGCAGAGTTAACAAAGGAGCAAAAATAGATAAAACCCTGGGCTATTCAATATCAAATCAATGAACAAGGTCAAATGCTCCAAATCCACTCACTAAATTATTATTTTTTTAGTATTCTTGACTTTAAAATGGCAGCACCAAAACCATATAGGTTGAATAACATAAATTTGAAAGATGATCCAAACCCAAAAACCATAGAACAATCAAAAAGAAAATTTAAAAAGCCAAAAATAAAAAAACAAAAAAAAACCCCAAAAACCATGCATTCTAAACTCAAATCTTGCCAAAGCTAAAACTTTTTTTTTTTCCTGAACCACAAAAATATAAAAATCCAATTGCCAAACCTAATATCTTTTTCTCCTGGACCTTAAAAATGTCCAAATCCAAACCCTAGAACCAAATGGAAAAATACAAAGCTAATAAACATACATCCTACACTCAAATCTTGCCAAACCTAATACTTTTTTTTCTCCTGAACCCCAAAAAAGTCAAAATCCAAATTGTATTGGTAAACCATTTGAGATTTGATGATGAATTGCAAAGTTTCCAAAGGAGCAAAAATAGATAAAACCCTAGGCTATTCAGTATCAAATCAATGAATTTGGTCAAGTACTCCAAATCCACTCACTAAATTATTATTCTTTTGTATTCTTGACTTTAAAATGACAGTACCAAAGCCATATAAATTGAATAACTGAAATTTGAAATATGATTCAAACCCAAAAATCACATAATGATCCAAAAACAAATGTAAAAACCCAAATATATAAAAAAAAATAAAAAACCAAAAAAACATGCACTCTAAACTCAAATCTTGCCAAACCTAATACCTTTTTTTCCTGAACCCTAAAAATGTCCAAATCCAAACTGTATTGGTAAACCATATGAGATTTGATGATGAATTGCAAAGTTCTAAAAGAGCAAAAATAGATAAATCCTGGGCTATTCAATATCAAATCAATGAACATGGCCAAATGCTCCAAATCTAGTCACCAAATGATTATTTTTTTATCTTCTTGACTTTAAAATGGCAAAACCATTTGAGATTTGATGAAAAATGGTAGAGCTTCCAAAGGAGCAAAAATAGATTATCTTGCTATTCAGAATATAATCAATGAACATGATCAAATGCTCTAAATCCAGTCATTGAATTACTATTTTTTTGTCTTCATGACTTAAAAATGACATCACCAAAGCCAAATAGGTTGAATAATAGAAATTTTAAATATGATCCAAACCCAAAAATCACATAACAATCAAAAAGAAAATCTAAAAACTCAAAAAAATAAAAAAAATAAAAAACCAAAAAAACCTCAAAATACATGCACTCTAAACTCAAATCTTGCCAAACCTAATATCTTTTTTTTTCCTGGACCCCAAAAAATGTACAAATCCAATTGCCAAACCTAACATTTTTTTCTTCCTAGACCCCATAAATGTCCAAATCCAAACCCTAGAATCACATGAAAAAATACAAAACAAATAAACACACATCCCAAACCCAAATCTTGTCAAACCTAATACTTTTTTTTTTCTGAACCCTAAAAATGTCCAAATCCAAACCATATTTGTAAAACCAGTTGAGATTTGATAATGAATTGCAGAGCTTCCAAAGGAACAAAAATAGATAAACCCTAGGTTATTCAATATAAAATCAACAAACATAGTCAAATAGTTCAAATCCACTTATTGAATTATTAATTTTTTTGTCTTCTTGATTCAATGGCAGCACTAAAGCCATATAGGTTTAATAACAGAAATTTGAAATATGATCCAAACCCAAAAAAACCACAAAACAATCCAAAAGCAAATGTAAAAACCTAAAAAAACCTCAAAATACATGCACTTTAAACTCAAATTTTGCCAAACCTAATACATTTTTTTCCTGAACCCCAAAAATGTACAAATCCACTTGCCAAACCTAATATCTTTTTTTTCCTAAACCCTAAAAATGTCCAAATCCAAACCTTAGAACCACATGAAAAAATACAAAGTAAATAAACATACATCCCAAACTCAAATCTTACCAAACGTAATACCTTTTTTTTCTCCTGAACCCCAAAAATGTCCAAATCCAAACCGTATTGGTAAAACCATTTGAGATTCGATTATGAAGTGCAGAGTTTCCAAAGGAGCAACAATACATAAACCCTGGGCTATTTAGTATCAAATCAATGAACATTGTCAATGCTCTAAATTTTTTTTGTCTTCTTGGCCTAAATATGGCAGCACCAAAGGCATAGGTTGAATAACAAAAAATTGTAATATGATCCAAGCCCTAAAAACCACATAACAATCCAAAAGCAAATGTAAAAACCCAAAAATATTAAAAATAAACTAAAATACCCAAAAAAGACCCATAAAACATGCACCTAAACTTAAATATTGCCAAACCCAATACCTTTTTCTTTTTGAACCCCAAAAATGTACAAATCCAAATGGTAGAACCACATGAGAAAACACAAAATAAATAAACATACATCCTAAACTCAAATCTTGTCAAATCTAATACTTTTATTTATGAACCCCAAAAATATACAAAACACAAAACAAATAAACATACATCCTAAACTCAAATATTGTCAAACCTAATACTTTTTTTTCTTAAACCCTAAAAATGCATAAATCCAAACTATAGAACCACATAAAAAAACACAAAGTAAATCAACATTCATCCTAAATTTCCAAACCGACTGCAGATCCACACGAAAAAATACAAAGCAAAATTTAATACTTATTTTTTCTAGCGGCGCCTTTGCTAGTAGTGTCTTTGTGACCTTTTTTTTGTTTTCAGAGAGAGAGAGCCAGGGAGTCGGAGAGGGGTTGAGCATGGCTGAGGTGTCTGGCCATAATTTCAGAGTCAACGTGGAGGAGAGGGGGTGATGAATCTGATGATCCACACAAAAAAATTATTAGACAGGGAGGAGATGACGTCACAGAGATGTATGACAAAGGGCTGATTTGGTAAGGGAATAAATGTTGAGATAAAAGATAATTATGGGGATAAATGAGTAGGAGGATAATTTATTCTTGTTTGGTATAAAAATAATTGGGATAAACTGTGGATAGTTGTTCCGATTTTGAAATGAAATTTAGTATATTTTGTTCCATGTTCCACCTAAAGGCTGGAATAGCATTTATCACCATTTTTTATTCTAATTTTAATAAATGTAAATATGAACAAAATTGATGGACTTTTTATTCCTTAAAATTAGGACAACTTATCATCAAAACCTTATCCCCTTGCCAAACTAGCCCAAAGATATTAGCGACGGACTAATGGGTAGAGACCAAATTCCATAAACGTCCCCAATCCAAAATTCATTCTAAAACACGTGGCAAGTCTTTTTGGTAGATGTGAGGGGTAGAAACGGAATTAAAAAGTCTGGCCTAATGGGTTGAGGCCAAATTCCATAAACCCCCCCTATTCAAAATCCATTTTAAAACAAATGGCAAGTCTTTTTGGTAGATGTCAGTAGGGCTGGTAAACGAACCAAGCCGTTCGGGCTCGGTTCGGTTTGAGCTCGTTCAAGCTCGTTCAATTAAATAAATGAGCGAGCTTGAAAAATTTTAAAGCTCAGTTAGGCTCGGAACCTGGATCGATCTTCATTTTATGTTCAAACTCGACTCGTTTGTGTTATAAAAACTTAGTTGAAGCTTAAATAAACTCCTTTATAAAATCAGAACATTAAATCAATACAAAGTTATGCTCGTTTAAGTTATGTACTTGGCTCATTTAGGCTAAAATTTTGTTTTCAACCCCTAAAAACCCTAAAATGAAGAAGAACGCTAGGTTCATTAAGGCTCATGAGCTCGGCTCAGCTTGGCTCGGCTCGTTTATAAACGAGCCGAGCTTGAACATGTCAAAGCTCGACTCGTTCGGCTCATTTACCACCCCTAGACGTTAGGGGTAGAAACGGAATTAAAAATTTTGGCCAACTATTTTGTCGTCACACGGTTCCTTCTGTTTAAAGAAGAGCCTTAGATATATTTGAAAAAAATTAAAACTATAAAAAAAAAGGAAAAATGATTAAAAAAAGTCTCCCAAAATTTAGAAATACCCAAATCAGTCACTTTTTAAAATTATACATAAAAAAATCTCATTTTACAATTTTGAAAACACAAAAAACTAATTTACCCTTATGTAATTAGATACTTAATATATTCTATATCTCTTAACTTTGTTAAAATATTTCACCCTCTTAATTTTATTAATATATTTCACACTTTTTCATGTAGATCAATTTTTTTATTGTAAATTCTTTGTGATTAAGTGGATTTTGTAAAATATGTATCAATATAATTTGAGTTATGATGAACTCCATTAAATATTGATATTTTTTTTAGAAAATGGATCTGTACTAATGATATCATAAAAATACGTAAATAGTCAAAAAATAAAAAATATGAATAAAAATTTAGAATACTAAAATATCATATGCTGCATTGTGGCACAACACAGATTTAAATTACATATTATAATTAATGAAAAGTGATAAACAATATCATATAAGATATATATATAAGAAACACACAATATAATATATAATAACAAAACCTTATTGATTTTTATAGAGATATTGTTGTTTTGTAGGAAAAATAGGTTTTTAGTGTGGAATAAAGAGGAATATTATAGATTTAATTACATAAGGGTAGATTAGTCTTTTGTGTTTTCAAAACTGTGAAATGAGACTATTTTAGGTATAATTTTAAAAAATGGCTGATTTGGATATTTCAAACTCTTAAGAGATTTTTTTGTCATTTTTCCAAAAAAATAAATATAGAATGATTGGTTCTACTATTTTGTAAAAAATAATTGTTCAAATACATTAAAATTATGTAGACAGGCTCTGTGAACCAGAGCAGAGAATTACATAGACCTCGTAGGATGACTACAAACTACATGTCCTAGATGGCAAAATTATAAACTGGGAAAAGGCCGCATACCGTGGCAAGTCTTGCGTGCACGAAACGAACTATCTACCATTCTGCCTTCCATCACCCAATGGCGAATATCGCATCTCTTTAGAGATGGAAATCAGGCCGCTGATTACTTAGCATCGCTAAGAACGACTCCAGGCAGGACATCTCTCCTCCCAGCCCAATTTGATGACACTCTCCAACACATCCTAGCTACAGATGCGTCGGGGGATAGCCACACAAGATCACACAGGCGCTAACTTCTCAAGGCTATTCTGTCCAAAAACATGTTGAAGGGATGCAGCCTCACTAGTTCAGACTTCCCTCCTTTAGATGTGTTTGTTCGTTTTAGCCTAAATCTTTTTATATTATGATTTTTGTAACTTTTTGAATGTAACGACTGAATCATAGTAATACAAATTCTTTTTTACCCACAAAAAAAAAAAACTATAAACTGGGTGGACAGAGTCGACCAGAACACACAACCCAAAGTGCTGTGTATGTGACAATAGTGGGCCGGAGCCCAACTAATCCAAGCCCAACAGGGCTGTTACTTTTTGTTGGTCATCCTCGCCAGTGGCGAGAATTGAACCCGGAAAGCCCACCAAGGGGCCGTCGTCCTTAGCCAACTGGCCTATAGCGGTGGGGACAAAAGCGATAGATAGATACTTAGGGTCCGGATCCAGTCAATCCCCTCCTCTACCTCTATCAATTGAGTCAGTAGCCTACTAGGTGGTGACACATGACTCAACACTATCAATAAACGTGAGTCGATGGAGTGGCTGTCAAACAGACGCTCCCCTCCTCGCACTCATTCCTCCTCTTCTTTCTTTCACTTAAATCTCTCCATCCATTGTTTCTTTTGTTTTTTCTTTTTTTCCTCGCCATATACCCATATCTCCCTCAGACTCCCCTTATTTTCAAGGGTTTTTTTTCAAGTACTTTCATTTTCAAATTTGTGTAGATATACCAGAATCTTTTCGTTATTATTAAAAAAATTCAGATTTTGTAAATTATCTACGTTATTTTACATATATCTTGAAAATCTATTATCATTCAAATTTTTTGTATCTTTTATTATCTAAAGAATTTTTCTGTACTTCATTGTATATATTCTAGAAAGATCTTATCTATTGTTCAATTTGATGTACACAGTTTTTTTCAATTCATAATTACTTCAGTTCGATTGACACACTGTTTAGTTCATTTAATTTATTAGTGTTTCAATTTTACTCAATAGTGTTCAGTTGGATTCATTGGTGTTTTACTTTAATTTATATATTGTTCAATGAGCTCGCATTTAATCAGGTTTAAATATTATCAGTAATACCAGTATCGAACTACATAGCCTATGAATCGAAATACACATCATATGAATTGAACTGTACAATCAATTGTTGGGTACAATGTCACTCTCAAGGTAGTTTAATTCATAGGCTATGTAGTTCGATACTGATAGTACTTATGGTATTAGGTCTGACTGGATTTAGAATCTTAATTCAATCTGTTTCAATAATCTTTTAGTTCGATCAATAAGTGTTTTAATTTTATTCAACTTTGTTCAATTTATTATAATAGATGTTCAATTGGATTCATGCTTGTTTCAAATTGATTAATATATTGTTTGTTTGTTTAAATAATTGTCCAGTTAAATTCATGCATTGTTTTCTTTATTCATAAATGCTTCAATTTGATATATTTATTGTTTAGTTCAACCGGTAAGTATTTATTTCGATTCATGAATGTTTTGAATCACTTCATTCTCTGTTAATTTAGTTCAATTTAGTAGTTGTTCAATTCAAACATTCACATGATTAAAACTTTCATTCACACTTCTAATATGATAATGTTTTGTGATTCAGTACATTGAAATTACCATTTATCTTCTAAGTAGTGACAAAATGTTACATAAGATCGGTCCTGAGATAAGTATGTTGAGTCAGTTGAGATAGATCTTTTTCAAAATGAGGCACTTATTTACATAGATTTTTAAAAATATTTCTTATAAAAAAATTTGAATAATATTTAAAATATGAAATTCAATTTTTACACATTTAAGTCCAACAAAATAAAACTCAATTAAATAAAAAATCAATTAAAAAACATAAAATGAAATATATGCCTAAAAACAAAACATAAAAGATAAAAATGAACAGTTATTAAAAATGAAATAAAATAAATTAAAAAATAGAAATCCCAATAAAATAGAGATTGAAAAAACATAAAATAAAAATAGATTAAAAAAATGGATAAGTAAAAAAACGAACATATAAATAAATAAATAAAAATGTTCACTATTATCGTGAGACTTCTGCTTCACACCCCTCCAATGCCCACATTTATTAATAAATGTTGAGTTCACGTGTCACTATTTGATAAGTAATGACTGAATTGATAAAGGAGAGGCCTCACGGGATCCGGCCCAGATACTTAGTATTCCTAGGGAAAAATGATACACTCCGACTACTTCTCAGTCAGAAACTCAGTCCCCACGTCGGATCTGACGTGGACAACACTGATGACGTGGCTCGTTCGATTTATTTTTATAAAGCGTGATCAATTGTGGTTTGAATTTTGAAATTCAAATCGGTTTGAAAAGGAACTCAAGCATAGCATTAAATGGTCTGACACCGCATTAAATGGTTGAAAAGATGTTTCTGACGTCGTCACATGGCCCCTCGTGTATTTTGGAAGTGCGGTTCCAAATGTGACGAGTACATAAGATCTTTCAAAGCGCATGTACTTCGATAATGGTGGTATATACCTTATTCCACCAATTTATCTGTATTCACTAATTCTTTTCGAGTTTCAATGCAATTTTTCTCTCTCCCCTTTCGTTTTTCACAAAATACACATTTTTTCTCCCTTTTAACTAAACTTTTTCGTCTTTCACAAAACAAATACTCTCTCTCTCACCTTCCCTCTTTGCCTCACTGTTGTTTATCTTTGCTCTCCGCCTCACCATCTATTATCTCTTCCCTTCGCATCTCTCACTCACCCTCTTTAATCTTACCGATATGGCTTATCGTTGATGTCTGCGAGTATGGTATTTCTGTTGCGCCTTCACCATCTTGCTAGTGTGATACATTTACTGCGTCTTCACCGTTTTTGAAGCATGGATTTTTTGAATCTTCACTATCGTCTCATTTTTTTATTATTGTTGTTTCCTTATTTACTTTCCTTAGCATATGGTTTCATAAATTATTTTTGCAGAGATTCTTGTTTTCTTTTTTTTCTTTTGTTAGGCTCCGTTTGGAACCACGTCGGGCGAGCGGTGGGGTTGCCGAACAACAGGAAATGCGAACTCACTCCCAAAACAGGTTTTCACCGTCTACGTTGGAAGCAAAGAAACCTCTTGTTGTATATAAGTTTTCGTTAATTTTTTCCGCGTTTGCTGCCTCCTCGAAAACATAGATTCGGGCAACGTGGTATGCCCTCCGTGTTTCGGCAATGCGAACGCCCACCGATGTGGTTGTTAAGCCAGTGTCATTTAGGGTGCGTTTGGTTGCACGATTGCGCTGCGATTGCGATTACAGGAAGCTGCGTTTGCAATCGCGCAACCAAACAGTTTTGTAATCGCAGTTTTAAACCCAGCGATTGCAGGCAAATAGTGCCTAAAAGCTGCGATTTCAAAAAGCTGAGAAAGTAAGCTTCCTGCAGAATCAGGTTTGCAATCGCAGATTCCTACAGAATCAATTTTGTAATCGCGCAACCAAACGCACCCTTAGAGTCTTATTTTTTTCGATCGGAGTCGCAAAAATTTTGGTTTCTAGCTATCTGCTAGAGTTTGAGGACTCTGATTGAAAATCCAACTGCATATTATGGGTCCTGATACCGTTTAGTACTGCCCATAAAATTTTCATTGAATTATGATAACATTTTTGGAATTATGCAGTTTTGATTGGTATTCGGATTTGATTTTGTTAAAATCCAAGATGAAGAGGTAAAAATCCGATATTATCATGAGATGTTCAGTTTTAAGCCAGCTTCCATTCAAAAGTGGAATTGGATCAACTGGATTCGTATATCAAAAGTTATGGGTATTTTTCTATTATAACCCGGGGATGAGAAATCCTGGCAGCAGCCCTGTGTGATGTTTAACCTTGATTTCAGAATAGCTGAAGAGGTTATTTGATCTGGGTATAAACATAAAAGTTGTATATAATATTCTTGACTTTCGAATGGCATTAGAATTGTGTAATTCGGAGCTATATCGAGAAAGTTATGGCCGTTCAAGTAAAGACTGTCCAGAATTTCAGGGTCAGGGATGTTTTGGTCGTTTGGACCCCACTTTTGGCTATTTAATACCCCCAAATGTTACGACTTCCTCTTGGTCCAGCCCTATGTGTGTCTTTGGTGGTGCTTTCGGAGGAGATGTAGTGGAAGGAAATCAAGGATGAAGAAAGAACAAGAAGAGGTGGATGTGTTGGTGCTTGTTTGGCTTCCCTCTCCTCTCCTCCTCCTTTAACTCCCCCTCCCCTCTGGTTCAGCATGAAGAAGGGATGTGAAGGCTGAGATGGTGGTAGTGGTGGTGGCGGTTGAGGTGGTCGTGGGCGTGCTTGTGAGCCCCCACACCTCCCCCTTCCCTCCCCCTCTCTTGGTAAGCTTGCCCCTCTTCTTTTTCTAGTTTTTTTGGTACATTTTGTGTGTTGGTAGGTGGTGCATACCATGTGTTTGTATTTATGTTTGTGTGGTTTGTGTGTGCTTGGTTGCTTGGGTGTAGGGGTGTCGGCGTGCGCGTGCGTGCTGCCCTGCCAATCCCAGCACTTGTGCCAGCATGCCCAACACTTGTGCCCTGCCATGCCCAGCACCTGTGCCCAACAGACCTTGCCTGCTGCCCTGCCAAGCCCAGCACCTGTGCCAGCATGCCCAGCACCTATGCCCTGCCATGCCCAGCACCTGTGCCAGCAGACCTTGCCTGCTGCCCTGCCAGTACCAGCACCCATGCCTAGCACCTGCTGCCCTGACAGCACTAGCAATTGTGTCTCAGCACACCCCGTCTGTGCCCGACAGTGTTCCCAGTGCGCCCAGCGACTCTGCCCAGCGCGTCCTTCGCCTGTTCCCAGCGTCTGTGCTCAGCGCGCTCAACGACTCTGTCCATCGCGTCTTGCGGAGTTCCCAACGCCTGTTCCCAGCGCGCCCAGCGACTCTACCTAGCGCGTCCTGTGGCGTTCCCAGCGCCTGTTCCCAGCGCGCCCAGCGACTCTGTTCAGCGCGTCCTGCGGCGTTCCCAGCGTTTGTGCCCAGCGCGCCCAGCAACTTTGCCCAGCGTGTTCTGCGGTGTTCCCAGTGTCTGTGCCCAACGCGTCCTGCGGCGTTCCTAGTGTCTGCGTCTAGCGCGCCCAGCGACTCTGCCCAGCGCATCCTACGACGTTCCCAACACATGTTCCCTGCGTGCTCGACACCTGTTCCCAGTGTGCTCAGCAGTGTGCCCGGCGTACCCGGTGCCTGTTCCCAACATGCCCGGCGGCATGCCCAGCACGCCCTGCCCTGCCTGCGCACCCTGGGTGCTGCCCCGTGCGTGCGTGTTGACTCGCATGCGTGCTATCCCGCCTACCCCGCATGCGTGTTGTTCCACGTGCGTGCTGTCCCGCTTGCCCTGCTCGCGTGCTGCCACTTGACACGCATCAAACCAGGTATCGGTGAGTGGTTCGATCCAACCCTTCGGGATGCACTCGATACACGTAGTTGTGCATCGCGCATCCATGTGGCTTCCTTGCACCCCTAAATATGCTAGATATGTTTGCATGCTAGGATGTACAGCACGCGTATTGCGTAGAACCCCCTTTTCTACCCTATACGTGTCTATGTATTGTATTCGTGTTTGAATGATAGTATTTTCATGTGCCCTCATGTTTTGGCATGTATTTCCGAATTGTGTATGGATGTATTAGAATATAGCATGTCTTAGGTAGTATTGTAGTACTACCCCCCACTATATTAATTATATCCAGCATGTTTAATCCTCGGTTAATAACCGAATGCACAACTAATATTCCCTTACGATAAGACTGGAGGATGTGGTATAGTTGTTGCATCCATCTGTTGGGGCAAGGCTATGACCAGCTTCCTAAGAGGATGAGGCTTTCCCTCTCTCTCACCCTCCCTTTTTGTGTAAATTGAGTAAGTAGATGCGGTTCCTACTTGATTCAGGTCTGCTTGAGATTATCAGTATGCACCGGTTGGTGCACGAGATCGTGCTTAACCCTCCCCTTGGAGTTGGTGATATCCAACGCCTGCTTGTGTCATCCTTTGTGTGATTGAATGTTTTATTATGTCCTTGTATGCATGTTTAAGTAGGTCATTTCCTTGAATGCATGTTTAAGTAAGATATTCCTTGCATAGTTAATTACATGTTGTATATATGATTATATGCTATGATTAAGCCTTGCTTCTTGCCTAATGAGCTTTAGGCAAGAGTATGACCACTTATGGGATCATACCTTGGCAATTGACACTACGAATGAATGTCTTCCCCGCATCTGAGTTATGCGCCTTGGAGGGAATTCATGAGAATTCATTGCGCTTATCGGTGTTTGATAACCGATGATGACAGATCCATAGGGATCATATTCGCGTGTGTCAAGTGTTCTTCCCTTCGTCGGCTCCGTGTAGAGACTGCCCGGTGTAGTAAAGTCCGGTGGGGTGTTCCCAGATACTATTCATGACACAGTGGGACGCCCATAAGGTAGAGATAGCAGTCATGGGAGGCTACCCGGTAGAGGCTTGAACCTTGTGAGGTGCTCTCAGGTACTATCCACGACGCTTGCTGGTCTATCTATATTGCAGAGATAGTGGACGTGGGAGGCTACCAGGTAGTAGAGGTTACACTGGGAGAGACTACCGGATGACGAGCGGTGTAAAATAGTCGACCTCATCCCAAAAGTCCTATGACACCCTGTGAGGGTGAGGGTGAGGCGGGCTCGAGTTGATACTCGACCCACCAGCTTGAGTAACTGACTTTCCCATAGGGTTCAAGTTGCGAATATGTAGTTGTTCCTCCCTGTGAGTCCCAAAAGCCTCCCTTTTGGGAGTGAGGGCAAGGTCGGGGTATGGTCGCGCCGCCGCGTGACCTTGTTACCCGTCGGGTTTCTACCCATGCTTTGGATTGTTGTGTTGGTGTTTGGTTTTTGGTCACTCACTGAGCTTGTAGCTCACCCCTCGCATACTGTTTCTTTTACAAGGGTGTTGTTGAGGCGTAGAGCTAGAGTTTCCTTGTGGCGTGGTCTTGCGTGCGTGGAAGCGTCATGTCCGGCGGATTGGTGAGTGCGAAGCTGTCAGCAGTCCTAGAGTCATTCATGTATTTGAAATTGTGCGTGTTGCACCAGTTGTATTTTATTTGGACTAGACTTGGCTCTTACAAGACAGTGATTGTGTATTCGAATATGTAATAATATTTTTTGTTTACAGACTTATTGATATTTTTATGCTTCCGCAATTCAGTTAAATTATCAGTTGTCATTGTTTCATTAGCCTTGTGTATTATTTATTGGAGTCATTGTTGACCTCTTGTATGATAGCTGATACTTTACATATTTGCCATGTCTCGGGGACGGCCGCCCTGGGGCGTGACAGTGGTACCAAACAGAGCCTTAGTTTATGGTTTCATAAATTATTTTTTACAAAGATTCTTTATTTCCTTATTTTCTTTTGATAGCATATGGTTTCAAAAAGGTATCATTATTTTCTTTCGTTAGCATATGGTTTCATAATTCAAATATTTTAATCTTAAATCAATTTCTTCATTATTTCAATTTATTTTTATCTTAACATGTATTTTTGTTGGATACACTATGTTCATCGTTCATAAACATCGGTGCTCCAAGTGATTTAACATTTGCTTTGTGCTTGTGTAATACACCATCTACCCATGCCTTCAGGTTTCTCTACACTGAAGGAATTTACAAAGGCACTTGAAAGGGTCATCTTGCACATGCATGTGCCAATCAATGTTGTTTCACCGTCCTCTTCTTCCCCAACTAAAAAGACGAAGAGGAAACATAGGGGTCATAATGTGGATCGAAAGAAGGTATTATTTTATAATGTGGTATATATTCCTGCCAAACATTCATATACTTTTATGACACTCGTATATACTTTAATAGGGAAGACAATTGGATTAATAGGGCGTGTGGTGAAACTTGGAGAAAGGAGGAACAACCCAACCCAAACCAAGAGAGTCAAAGCGCCAAAATGGGCTGAGGCAACCAAAGCACCAAAACGGACTGCAATGACCAAAACACCCGAAAGTAAATCTTGTGATTGCATTGACATGATGAACCAACAGTTCCTCATATACGACTCCATTCGCAAGAACAAGCATAATGCCTGGGTGGAGAGGACTATCAAGTTATTACAGAAGATAGTGCTAAGGGAAGCAGAGGGGTGGCCTTATGTTCCTGATATCCCTGCTCCGCAGCAGTTCGATCAATAAGAATGTGACGTCTTCCTCAATCATTGGATTACTTGCAGGATGCTTAATATTCGTTTTCATTTTTGCTGGATTTATGAGTGATAAATTTTGTAAAATCTAAACAAGTAAATAGTATAATTTTTTGTTGATGTTTATTTAGCCATATTTTGGCTGTTATATACGTGATGATTTTTTGTTGTATTTTATTATTGTATGGTGTGATTAATTTATTTAATAATTATTGTGTGATGTGATTGTTGGTTATGTTATATACTTCGTGGGATGATGTATATGCTTTGTTATGTTACGTGTATGCCTAGGATGTCTAGGTAGGTACATTAGCATATGTTAGATAAGTAGTGCAATAAAGAAATGTCTATGCTAGGTTGGAAATAATAAGTCAACTTCCTCGTCTAGTTGGTGTGGTTGTGATCCCAATCACTTCAAATGTTTATGAACCTATCGAGGTATATGCTCAATTAAACATTGTATGTGCCATAAAAACTTATTCATATACTTATTCACGTTTAATAAAATAGCCAAGTTCAGAACGTAAAATGTCACCTTACAGAACTTGAAGAAATGTATATGCCAGATTGAAAACAATAAGTCAACTTTTTATAAATAACCAAATTATCCAATTCTACATTTGTGATGTCAAATCCATATGTCAAATTCCTCATCTAGTTGGTATGGTTGATTCAAATCACTTCAAATGTTTATAAACCTATCAAGGTATATGCTCAATCAAACATTGCATGTGTCATTAAAAATATATTAAATACTTAGTCACGTTTAATACAAATAGCCAAGTTCAGAACGTAAAACATCACCTTACAAAATTTTAATAGAACTTATTTTAGAATGTGCTAGAGACAAAGACAATGCCTTGACATGGAAAACTTATTCACGTTTGACTGTCCATGATAGTTCACTCCTCATAACACCAAAATCACAGCGAAAAATAAATGTCTTATACCGAGAAAATGTTTCATCAAAACTATTAAACTACATCACAATAATCAACTCTTCACTTGCTTCATAGTGTCTAATGTGTTCAGCTTCTTCATCGCGGTTTACTTCATCATGGGGTTCAGCATCAATGCTTTTTCCAATTTTTTCCAGATTGTCCATATCCATTAGGTCCATGACCACCTGCGATTTACGTGCGACATTTTAAAAAGTATGTACTTTATAAACATTAGTATATACAGATTCCAAAATGCAAAAGAAAAGGTGTCAGATGGGTGAACACTTGAATCTGTTGTCATCTTCATATATTCCTTCGACGAAAAGGCATGCACAAATGATGAAAAACCATTTAAAACAAAAAGTGAAGTCTAATAAATGTTAGAATCTTATGCTAACGAGGCATATACATACCTATTTTTTGTGCCCTGATTGCAATGATAGTTGTGAGAAATATTTATTGCCGTTGTGGAAGTGTTATGGCTGGTTCTATGATGGTCGTCACCGAAGGGGGGAGAGAATACGTGAAAGAGAGAAAATAATTGAAAGCAAATGTAGGAGGGAGAGAGAGAGAGAGAGAGAGAGAGAGAGAGAGTGAGATGCAAATGAAGGGAAGAGAAAATAATGGAAAACAAAAAAAGAGTGAGCAAAAAATTGGGCAGGAACTTTTGGGGGGGGGGGATTTTCAAAGGCATTTTAAAAAGCTGACGTGGAATAAAAAAACAAAAATGCCATGTGGACTGGCTGACGTGGGGTCTGAGATATGATCTGCGTTTGTAATTGAGTGTAGCAGCACTCATTCCCAGGTTATGGGACGGGCGTTCCATATTGGGCGCTGATACACGCAGTCCATTTTGCAGCCCCATATGCTAAGATAGCTTAGTATATACTGCGTTATCTTAGCGTATGGGTCCTAACATAGTATATGATTCAATTTTTATTTATTATTTTTTCATTATTAAAAAAAATACGCTAATATATCTTAGTATATACTTCATTTCATATAATAGCATGCACTTCAAAAGATGAACGTATGATTTTTAAAAAAATCATGGGCTGTAAAACGGGCTGTAAATGGGACTGTGTATATCTTTTTCCTTCCATATTTTATTTATAATTATTTTTTAATTTCAGAACTTTTATCTATATATATCTCTGTTTAATATTTAAGAAAGTCAACAAACCACTTCTTAATAGGTTGATAGAGGTACCTCCTCTTCACCAACGAATCCTGATTCAATCAATTGAACTGTCAATCAGTCCGACACTCAAAATCTGATAGTGTATAGAGCATCTCCAAAAGACTCTTTACACCACATTTTTCTCCATGCAGGGAGTTAAAAACTTTAAAACCCACCTTCAAAAGTCTCCTCACATCCCTCCCTATCATATTTTTTTCCCTACAAGGCTCTCTACCACATATGGAGCCTTGTAGGAAAAACTAAATTGTAAAATGATCATATTGCCCCTTCAACAAAACCCTTTTTTTTAAATGATTTTTATTTCATGGCAATATTATTATTTATTATCCCTGTTATCTTTTAAATTAGAATATTTCTAATTTCAATAATATGAGTTTTAAACAAATTATTTAAATTTTTTATTTTTTATGTTTTTTAAATGATCTTTATTTCATGTAAATATTTAATAAATCATAGAATGTGATTTTAGATTTTATAATTTATAAGTATGAATTGAGGTAAATGGGTTATTTGGAATAAAGATAGGGAAAGAATAAGAAAGCTTTTGAAATGAAAAACAAAAGACTGTCAGAGAGAGTCTTTTTTCCCCCCCCACAATATAAGAAAACATTGAAGAGGCTTTTGAAGATGCTCTAAGTGCACTCAAAATCTGTTAGTATACAAGTGCAGGTTTAAAATATAAAAATCAATCTAATAGTTTTTTAACCTGACTATTCTTAATTTATATTAAAAAGCAATGTTAAAAATCAAAACTCAAAAAATGCTTAGGGTTTTCAAGGGATTCAGATCGATTGGGTATGTATTCGTTTATTAATCTATGTTTTAATTTAAATGACACATAAACGTGCATTAAATTCATGATTCAGAGGATTTATCCATAGAATTTTTTATTAGCTACTTGTTAAAATATTAAATTCAACAAAAATGTAGATTTTCTTTTACGTAACCAGAGCAATATATATTACATTTTCTTAAAGGAATCAGGTGTATCTGAATCAAGAAGAGAACTCTTCAACAGAAAGGAGGCTGCCACCCAAACCCCTTAAACTTTTCTGGATCAGCATAAAGAACACATCCTTACTTTTCTTCTCCTCCCCTCCTACAGCAAGCCACCACCTCACTATGCACTTAAACCACCTCTCCTTTGAAACATAGCTCCTCCTCCATGTCAATGGTGGTTGAAGGGAACAAAAAAAAATTCTGACGAGATAACACCCCATCTGAGCCAATTATAGACTCATGGGGCCTCTTGAAGACCTCAAACCGTGAGTGCAGTCCCAAGCACTTCCTCATGATGTGAGTTTCCATAAGCACCCATGGAATGAGTGCCACCATCCCCCAAGCAAAACAAACATCACCACAATCTCATCAGATGTGTTCCATTATTCAGAACTGAAATCTTCGGACGCCCTCTCCCTTCTTTGTTCTTCCTCCACGGCGACCTTTGGGGGCATGCACAAAATGCAGTGGATGCATTTCTTCAGCATCATGGCTCACCTCCTGTGGAATAAAGAAATTCTGTTTCAAAACCATTAAGAAGTATTTTCGTCAAAGCTGTCCATCCTTGTATGGTTCGCCATCCTTTTCTATTTTAATAATTACACAGGGATGATTGGTGGATGAAATAAATGCTGGTTCATGCTTCTGATAACAAAAACCATCGACATAACATAGCAAGTACTGGCGGTTTGTCTATCATGTGATCAATGTCTTTCTTGAGATAGGCTATTATTTCAAAAATTGAGGAAAACATTGTAGATTTACCTAGGTAGAATAGTTGGAAGAGGCTACTAGCCTTCTAGATATCTTCAAGTCACCATGAACTCAGTATAGGAAAATCCTCGTCTATGTCATTCCTTGCCACGCCTGGAAGCACATCCTCGAACTTGAGTCATATTCCCACATACCTGATGATACTTGACGTTCAAGCTTCCTTTTCCTTCCATTTATCCAGTTGTTATGGATAACAAGGCAACCTTTCCTCATGCATGCTGACCTCACATCAGACTTCTCCCACAGTCCTTGGAAGGCTCCATTCGGGAAGCGGTTTTGGTCCAAGAAATGAACTGTCAGATTTGTTTCAGGTTCAAGGCACCGGTCATCACCAATACGATTTATTCCACCTTCCCCACATAATACGTCATAAAAGCTCGGCTGTTCAGATAAGCCTGAGGTAGATGCATGCTTCACCACTTTTTCCAATGCAGCAATAGTGGCAGGATCAGAATGAGCAAAGTAGAAACCAGAGTTAAGGCGACGAGGTAAATTTATAGGTCCTGCAAACAAAGATGCATATGAAACAATTCTGTCATGGAACTATAGAAACTCATGAACTATCATCAGATAAGATTGGAGTAAATACAAGCTCCTTGGAAATTATCAATTACTAAGGTCCCTTTGGAAAATTAAACTTGGGGTCTAAAACCTGAACTCAAAAGTCACATTATTTTCTTTCTTTTTATATTTCAGATTATTTATATTTTTCTCCAACAGTCTTTGTTATTGGAAAATGGTGCATCACCCAATCTAAATAATAGAAATGATCCCCAACTGATGATATAATCACCATGGGAAAGCCATTGTACGTCTAACTCAAACAGTATCGGTACATCCTAGGTACATCTTACGTAGAGATCTCCTCTATTTATGATGTAATTACGTGTTCTACACGTAAGGTTTTATGTTGCTTACTTTCTCTTTGGGTTTTCACCCTCTTAATATATGAGTGCAAACGGCCACTGTTTCAATTAAAAAAAAAAAAAAACTCAATCAGTATTGGTGTAGGAAATAATTCAACCATAAACTTTGAAACAGTTATCAGTTAAAACTCAATAAATATTCTCAGATTTATTTGTTTGCGTTTATGCAAAGTGCTTCATTAGTGGACAACAGATCAATAAATTTTTTATGAGCATTCTGGAAACAATAGAACTACAAAGAAGACAGAAAAAGGAAGTATTATTAGCAGAGAGTTATATAAGTACATTGTTATTGATTCAGTTCCTGAAACAGAGGAAATGAACTGTTAATTATAAAATGTATAACATAGTGAAAACACCAAGCATTGGACCACAAGGGATTCGTACTTCGGCTAGAGGCCTGGGTTTGCTCCCTATTGATCTCAAGTTTAAATCCCCTTGTACTTACATGGTGCACATGTTTTGTGGGCTATCCTGTGCACCTTGTGGTTTTCCCAACTCTTGTTGGATATATCCTCATCACAGGAAAAAAAGAAGAAAAAAAAGAAGAAAAGAAAACCTTAGCCAAGAATCATACACAAGTTCCTAAAATAATTGTTAGCTTAGGATCACCTGTCTCATTGTACTCATCCGACTGTGCTACCAAAACAGCAGGGCCAAAGGAACAAAGAACTGGTAATGGGTTACCAAACCAGTAAATATCAACATCACTCAAAAGAACGCTATAGCCAAGCTTCAAAATCTTCAAGACTAGTCGGGATTTTACTTTGGTCACACTTTTAAAGCAATCAGTGCCGAAGTGGCAGTCATTGAAGCTGATGTTACTAGGAGCCATATAGTCCCTAAAAACAGGCAACCCCTGGTTTAAAAAGTAAAAGAGAAAACTAAGTACGCTACAGAGAAATTAATGATGGCATTTTATGGAACTTGCTTCAAGAATGCAAATGCATGAACAAGTGAAAGCCTACCTGGAGTATAGAAAAATGATAAGTTTCTAGGTCTAGAGCGTACACAATAAAATTTGAGATAAACAATTGATGTAAGCGGCAAATGAAACTCATTAACATGTCCCTGTAACTATCTCCAGCAACAAGAAGCACAATAGATTTATCTTCATCTCCAGTCATCTGCAGAAGAGACTCCAAGGAGAAGGGAAGATATAATGATGCTGACAAATTTAGAGCAACCTTTGATGATATTTTTAAAGGTGAACCAAGTTTCCTTTCTACTGAATTGCTATCCTCCGAACAAGCCATCCATCTCTTTCTCTTGTATCCTGAGATTCTTTTTTTCCATACCCTGAATGTCTCTTTCATTTTTAATGGCATTGGCTCTATTTGATATGATGTAAGGCCAGTTTGTTGTCCCAAGAAATAAACAGCACCTTCCACTTTGTCAATGAAAAAATATTTCCCATCACACTTCACTAATTTTGTTGGGATGTTTGAATAATTATTCAGACTGAAGTAAAATGTTCCATATAATATTGCATTATGTAAATTTCCCACATGCTCCCAGGTCCTCTCTTTTATCTCTTTATCAGAAGCCAAAGACAGTGAGTGTTCCTGATTTCGTAGATTCTCAGGACAGAAACTTGATATGGTCTCACTGGCATCAAACACAAGTCTAAATCTGGATGACAGCGCCTCATTGATGACCCACTGATTGTGAAGCCCTTTCCCATACAAGAAAGGTGGAAGAACCCCTGCATGCAGAGGCCACGTCCCCCTGTTCCATGCCATAAGTACTCTCTCACTGTAACCATTCCATTTCCCGTTCTCCAATACAAATCCCTGCAACTGTTAAAAGCATGAATTCAACAAACCCAAGACTTGGAATCTCCAATGGAACTGTTCTACCATTGATTCATTTCAAAATAAACAGAACTCTCCATACCTTTTCAGCCTTAATCTTTTCACCATTTTCATTTACCCAGTCCTTCCCGTTGTCACCCAACTGAAATGGAAAGTCAGGAACAGTTGGGGATAATGATACAAGGAACCAATCATGCTCCAGATTGTGAGCATGGTTCAAAGAAGAGATGAAGCTGGGGAGGAGAACAGTCTCGGGATCAATAAGTACCGAGATATCTGAGGTGGAAGCTTGTGATCTCGTAACCATGGAATGGAAAAAAGGGGTCCCTAGGAACCTAGACAGAAAAGGATGCAACTATTAGTAGCATGGAGCACCACCATGTAGACGTTTCAATATTTGAAGTTCTTCCGTGAACAAAAAAAGGCAGAATTTTTGGACTGCCACTAAAATGCAACAATAATTAAGAAGATCAAATTATCACTTTCAACACTATCTGTGACAAGGAACCCCCACATTAGTTGGGAAAAATTTGGATGCACACAATCACTCACAAACCATGTGCATCGGATTAGTCCAAGGGGATTGAGACCTATAGAGACAAACTCATGGATCTAGCCAAAGAGGCAATCCAGTATGAGTTCACTTTCAACACTTGCATCAACACACATGATCATCACAAGAGGGAAACTAAATCAAACAACACACAAAAAAATAAATATATATATTAAAAACACAAACACACACACACACACACACACACACACACAACTCGACATAATCACCTAGGCATCTTTCACACAATGCATGAATTCTCTCACATTCTAGTAGAGCTCTAAACACCGAAAAAATCTGATGAGCTAAACTTTCAAGGAGCAATTATAGATACCCCAAAACAAAAAAATTGCTTGCTAATTTTGCGGTGAACAAAATTTAGAGAAAGACAAGTCAAAATCATAAGAGTAGAGAAAGAAAGTCAGTCTTTTATTGGGCGTGAACCAAAGCATTAAATAGCAATGTTTACTGTAACAATATTAAATCAAGTTAAACCAACATCTATATCACTCTAGATATCCCACAAAAGTATTCAATGTTTCATTCCCCAAATAGTTATGATCAAATTGATATAATAAAAAGGCAATCATAACTAAATTAAACTAAACATAAAACATGTTCTCACATGGAAAATGTTACACTCAATTCTTTTTACAGTCACAAGTGTAGTCTCCACATGTTTTCATTTAAATCATATGCATCATCTAATGAGGTATGTAATTTTATAAAAAGTGAAGTATATACTACAATGAATTGTATGGTGTCATTTATAAAAATGTAAAATAGCGAGGTATATATCTCGTTATGATGAGCATACAGAGCTAACGAGGTATATAAGACTGTATTAAGGACTGTAAAAATGACTAAATGTAACAGCGCTCTCAAAACATATAACCAAGAGGGTTGAAATTTTACGTGAAGTCAATGTTGCGCTCCACAGAGACACGAGGACCCAATGCGTCCGCAAAAGCTCCGACAGACGGGTGCTGCGAGAAGAGGACGATATCGATGGCTGGAGACAACCCAAGCCAAGATCGGACGGCCAGGGTTTGTCTGGATCCGACGGGGCCGAAAAAGGGCCCCGGTGCAGAGAACACTGTGACGCTGGGCTTGAATGGCCCATCGATCCGACGGACGAGCGGCGCAGTGGGACCATCGAAGGATGGGAGATGGTGGGTGAAGTATAGAGAGAATCCAATCAGAAGAAAACCCAGCAACCAAATAGACCATAGACTTCCCACCACCTAAAAAAAACACAAATACAGAGAAATCAAGATTTTAAAAAAGAAGGATCAAAGAGAGATGGAAAAAAAAATTGGGTTGGAAAATGAGACCTTCATAACCGTGATGAAGAGAGAGAGAGAGAGAATGAGAAAGAAAGGAACAGAAACGGATGGAGAGAGTGTTTTGTCTTTGAGAGCACGGAATTTGATGGCGGAAGGGTTTTAAAACAAAGGAAGTTGTGGGCGGGCCGGGCCATGTGACTGGTTTTCTGAGTTAGTGGGATGTTCACCACCCTTTGTGTTTTTTTTTTTATTATTATTCTTTTTCTTTTTCAACGGCGCCCAAGTTTTTTTTTTTTTTATAAATAATCTGCCAATCAGAAAACGTTGTCAAATAGTTCTTTTAATTAAAATATATAGGATAATCTTACCAACGGTTTTTTTTTTTCAACCCTAATTTCAGTTTACACAAGTTTTAAATTTTTAAAAAATAATATACATCATCTAATCAAATATACACTTTTATACAAAAAAAATGAAACATATATTTCAATGAATTACATTGATGTATTTATATAAAAAATAAAAATTTTCTACTGTAACATATAACTCATTAATGTGCGTATATGCTATGATGATTTTCAATCGACGCATTTTATACTAGAATTTTTGCTATAAAAAAAATTGTGGATAACACCTGTAGGGGCAAAAAATGATGGTCCAGGTTCAGGTCATCAGGATCCGTTCGCATCACAATCGACTTATATAGAAGAGGAATTTGAGATGTGGATGACATCATAATTAAATATTTTGTATATGTTCTTCATAGTTACAATGTTTTGCTATTCAAAACAGGATATGATGTATTAATACTTCAAATGTCCTATAATTTAGGTTGGAAATAAATGTTAAGTAACCATAATTTGGTTGATTTGATATATACTTATTTTATTGATGCATGTATCTTATTCAAAAACTTATATGCTAGCCGTCATGTACTAAGGGTTGGTTTGGCAAATGAATAAGGTTTTGATGATAAGTTGTGATAATTTTAGGGGATAAAAAAGTCTATCAATTTTGTTCATATTTATATTTGTCAAAATTGGGATAAAAGTGGGGATAAATGTTATTCAAGCCTTTAGATAGAACAAAATATCTTCATTTTCATTTCAAAATCGGGACGATTGTCTCCAATTTATCCAATTATTTTTTAAATCAAACGGAGAAAAGTTGTCCTCCCACTCACTTATCCCTACAATTACTCTTTCTCCCAACACTTATCCCCTTGTCAAACCACCTCTAAGAGTATTGGACTATTGAAAAGCAATCATAAAACATGTATGTTATGAGAGGACTGAAAATGAAACATAAGCAACATCCAAACAAATAAATCAAGTGTTCAAAAATCATAACTTAACATAGATTCACGAACAGACTATATGTATGATTTATACAAGTAAGCATATGCTTCCGTTAAACAAGGGTTATTGTTCAAATCAACAACATCCAAAAAAGAGGGAAGTGTTGTAACACAACTTAACAATATCAAACACCCAGAGAAGAATGTGCTCAAACAAACAATTACACCACATCAAAAGACACAAGAAATTGTTCAAACAAGATGCGCAAAACATCTCTGCTACATTAGAGAACCTCAGTCTGCTAGAATCGTAGATGTGACCTTGACACTCATGAACGCCATGTCTTCGAGCGACTTGAAATGAAACTCACCGCCTTCATAAACTCACTGAATCCAGTGCAATACAAACAGACCGCATGTAACGCCCCACATTTACCTAACCGTTTATCGGACGGTAAATGAGTCGCTACTAAATTTAATCCAATTACAAGACCAAAATTTACAGCTTTTTTTTTTTATATGATATCAATATAATATAAATATAATAAAACCGATAATAATAAAATAAATAATACCAATGGTTTTAAATCATCAATGACTTTACAATATATCAGAGTTTTTGCGGAGACAAGATACTAAAATGAAAATACATAACAAACTACCCATGTGAGAGCCATCTAAACTAAACAAACATAAATAGTCAGTCGTAACTATAATTTACTCTCGAACCACTACCTCGGAGCAATTTCTGAAAGACGCGAAAAGTCCAAACTTCATCTTAATCCTCAGAATACGCAATATCTGGTTATGAAACAACCAGCCCATATCGAATAGGGTGAGTGATTAACTCAGTGAATAAGTCCACTGACAAATTACCTTACGTGACTGTATATATAAAAATAAAGTTTTATGAAAATTAGAATTTTATTTAATAAATCTTTTATTTTATTAAATCAATTTAAAATCATGAATTTTTTTTAAATAAATATTTTAATGCGCACGTGACCCAATCCTTGGCCCACATCAGAGAAATCATGAGAGTAAAAAAATATCATTATATATATATAAAATAAGAATTTTCTTTTAAAAATCAAATTAAATTTATGAGCTTAATAGAATATAATTTTAATGCAATCACGTGGCCCAATCCTTGGTCCACGTCATAGAAATCATGCAGCTTAAATGATATGACCGGGTAGGGTTCTCAATCGGAAGTACCGTTCCCCAAAACAGGTGTGCCAAGCCCCAAGCGACTAAATCGCTCAAAAAGCTCCATCGAGGAGACGTCGGATCTAGAAGACGCTGATGGATCGCCGCTGCCATCACTACGAGAACACCAGGACAGGATGCCCCGGTTGCTGCAGACTCCAAACAAAGGAATCCACCGCTGTAAGGAATGCTTTACCACACCCCTCACCGATCTTCGGACTCTTCGAGTCCTAGACCTTCCTCCCCAAATGCGAAATACTACGGGGGGATTTATTCCAGAAAATATGTCATGATATGCATCTTGATACAATCTCAAGGACTAGGTTGTCTCCATTAGTCCTAAATTTTTTTAAAAGTCTCGAAATGAAAATCTTTAATCCAAATGTTATTTCGAAAACATCAACATAAAAAATGTATTATGTTAATTCTTGAAACATGAATAGCATAATTCATGTTATTTTAAATGACAAGACGAAAGAATTAAATCATGCAACTTTATTCAGTAAGAAATGCAATTTCACCAATATGTAAAATATCAAAATCATGCAAAATAATAATAATATAAATGCGTAGATATCACATAATATCATACAAATATAATTAACACGTGAAATTCAACGATATAGAGAAAAACTCACATAAAATAAATCAATAGGCCTACTCACCTCGAATGGACCCTAGGTCCGGAGAATGAATCCCACAACAAAAATTATAACTTAGATAAATCAAACAAGTTATTAATCAAGACCTATAATTTAAGTCTAGACCTAATTTCCTTAATCATAATCAATAGGTATAAATCTTTATACCCAATGAGCTAAATTTATCTCATATAAATCATACAAAAGAAAATATAATAGAACCTAAGAAGAGGATAAAAACCTATCAAACCCAGTCACTAAAAGACAAAACCAGAAAAAGACAAAATCCAGAAAATTCAATATAACAATATAATAACGAAATTGATAAAATAATATGAAAACACACTTTTTTTTTCTTTATTAAAATAAGCTATTTATTAGTAAAAGTCTAAAACAAATAAAACTTATCATGTGTATGTATAAATTATAAACCTAGCTTTATTAAAAATAAATTCAATTTTAATAATCTAACATAGCTCTAATCATTAAAATAAATAATAAATAAATAAAAACCTTAGGTTTATCAAAAATCAAAATCCAATAACACAAACATATATCCAATAAATCAAAACCCTAGTTTTATAAAAAAAAAATCAAAATACAATAACTTAAAAGTATATCTAATCCTTAAAGAAAAATCAAAACCAAATGTTAACTAAAACTCAGAAATTCACCTAAGCATAGATTTATTATATAATAAGAAATCAAAAGATTGAAAGCAAAAGAAAATAAAATAAAATTAAATACTATACCTCACATTATCTTTTCTTTTCTAACCCTTTCTCTCTCCCACGGATGCTCTCTCCCAAATCCTTCTCTCTCTCTCTCTCTCATATATTCATTTTTATTTAATTTAACATCTTGATTTGATTTTAAAATTAAATTTAAAAAAAGTGGTTATTAAAAAGATTTGATAGGATATGGATTTAAAAATAATAATATTTCAATAAACAAAATAGGAATTGACAATTAAAAGGATTTAAAATTTAAAATTTATGTCACATGTATCTAGCAAAACAAATCAAATCAAATCCTCAAATCTAACAAAAATGATAAAACGACCCCTGGATTGTTTTATATTTACAAATTGGTCCCTATCTGAATTACAGATAGGCCCCTATAGCATATTATAGGAAATTTACAATTCAAAACTGGGTCCCTCAAAATCAATAACAATGAAATCTCAAAACTTAATCTTTTGAGCTCCAATGTTAATGAGATTGTAACCATTTAAGATCTTGAAAATCTTAAAAAAATATAAATATAAAAATTTCAATATAACAATTAATATTTAAAATTACAAACTGAAATGGGCCCATAAGGATACATTAAATGGGTCAAAACTTAAAAACACACAAAATACACTAATTTTAATTTAAATATCTTATTTATATATTTAAATCAAATATATAAATAAGATAAAATTCACAGGTGTTACACCGCAATCCTAACCTCCGACTTGTTTTGGAATCTCTGAGTGAGTGGCCAAACCTTTGCGTAATTCAGTATCATTTCCTTCAGCAAGTTTACCACAGTAAACGTCCACGATTCGTAGATTTCTCTACTCAGCAAAATGTACACTTCGAAATTCTTCTTCTCTCAGTCCACTATCAGTAAGAACCAATGCTTTGAATGAAAAAGGAGAAATATAAACATCCCCAAATCATCTCTGCTTGTATCGTCCAGTCACGTAAAGGCTTTGAAAAACTTCACATCTCCTTTCATGCTCGTACTAAAATATTATTGTAGTATTTAAGAGAGGAATATAAATAATTTTGAATGTTTCACAAATAAAATGATAAATTGATACAAGGGAATATACATTGAAAGCTGCATACACATATAGAATCAGCCTAGCCGGGATAGAGGGCTTCAATACTCCAGAAACAATGCCTGAATAACCATCGATTACCTACAAGTGTGTATATGCTTCGTTAAACAAGACATATGCTAAAATTAAAGCGCACTTATCCATATAGAGAAATAGATACCTCATTTGTGAGCCAATCGTTCCCTATCACCTTGAATAATTCACATATCGTGATGAAAAAGTGATTTACCCAGTGTTCTAAAAAGCGCCAAAAAGCGGTGTCTGATTGAGAGAGGTTGTCAAAGAAAATAAAAACTGGTTCTGTATTTTTTTATTTTGAATCGGCAACATTAATTGTAGGGGATGCAGTCCCGTCCGATGTTATGGCGGAGTGTTTAAATCTTGTATATGATCATTTTTGTGTGATGTGCCCCATTTGGATTTAGTGAAGGTTAGATTAAGTTGGTGTATTATATTTTCAATGTGTGGATATGTATGTAACTATGTATTATTAGCTATTATAAATATATATATTAGTTGTTGTTGTTATTATTATTATTATTATTATTATTAGTAGTAGTTACATATAATATGTATGTATTATTAGCATATATATATATATATATATATATGGTCGCGATTACGTGCGGTGTGCGGTCGGTGCGGTTTACGACGTGGGCCGTCCGATCGCGGGTCCATCGCATCCAACGGTCGACGTGAATCGCATCCGACCGTCCGATGCGATGGACCCGTGATCGACGGCCCGTGATCGCGCACCGCACCGACCGTAAACCGCACCTAATCGGCTCCCATATATGGTCACGATTACGTGCGGTGTGGGATATGTATGTATTATTTTTTTCAATATTTGACTAATATATATTATTTTATATTATTAAAATAGTAGTCGATTAATCTCTGATTAATCTCCGCCTAGCCGATTAATCCATGATTAATCTTGCCTAGCAAATTAATCCCTAGTCCCCCTCAACCGACCGACTAGCGCCTAGCGCTTTTTAGAACATTGGATTTACCCATGGCCACATGGACCTCTCCCATGTTTTAGTGCTGACAAAAAAATGTATTTTAGATTAAAATCCATTGCACCACACTGCATCTCTCTTTCCCTAGAAACTTCTAAAACATAGAAACAACTAAAAGTTAATGAAACTTCCACAAAAATAAAACCATAAAAAATGATAAAAATAAAACAACTAAGTTATACCATTTTCAATTCGTGAGTCACTTCAGAGTAAACTTTTTGTGACTTTTCAGTCTCACAAGTAGAGATTATCAAAACATGCTTCAATCGTTTCTCTTCACACGAAAAAAATCACATGAAACATTATTATAATGTTGTACATACCACAACATAGTCGAACAAGACAAGCACACAAAACTCGGTTATTAAGTCATGTGCGTCAAAAAGTAACGCATATGTCTCATCAATGATGTACATACCACAACATAGTCGAACTAGACACACAAAATATGATGATAAGTCATGTGCGTCGATAATTAAAGCATATGCCGCATTGCCTGATGTACATACCACAACATATTCGAACAAGACAAACAGACAAAACATGAATATAAGTTATGTGAATTGATAAATAACGCATATGTCTCATTCAATACACATATTCAACAACATAGTCGAATAAGAGTCATACGATAAATAATAATAATAAGATAAACAAAGCATATACCACTTTAAGGATCTCATACCATTCTAAAGGCCTAAACAAGATAATCATATAAAAATTGATAGTAAGATATGTGCTTCAATAAATCATGCATATACCTCATTACAATTCTTACATTCCAAATAATGCAAGCAGAGACAAAAATTGAATTATGCACCCACGTTCAAAGCGATGGCGCAACCAATGAGTATGATTTTCCCTCACAGGCCGCTACTCCACCGTCCCCCTCCAAGTTTTTGTGTGATCTTTTCACGGACTTTATGATATCAACTTTCAACGCTGCACAGTTAACGAGGTATATTAGTCTTTTCAACAGAGATACATGTAATAAAAAGTATAGTGATTTATTTGCATCGGGACTTCAAACGCATAATGACTATAAATATTAAATCAATCTATATATGTGTGCAACTCAAATTAAACATTAAAACAACACATGTTCTTCTAAATAAGTATATGCTCTGAACATAAACATATAATAATATTGTAAAAAATAATGATTGCACATGCTCTTCCAACAGAGCATATGCGCTGAACCAAAAGCATATAATAATAATAATAATTTGAGTTGTAGCACATAATAATAATAAATAATGATTTTTAAGCCCCAATTGCTAGACCCCATCTCAAGCCCCTTAAGGTGGCAAGTTTGAATTACCCATATTACCCCCCCCCCCCAACTAATCGGATTGAGCATTCCATAACCGCTCCCATTAACCCCAAGGTGGTTATGATTTGAGATATTATTTCCCTTTTGAAGATATCAATTCAATTGGACAACAAAAAAAATCGCGGTTTACCATTTCTTGATACAGAATGATCGGTTGAAACAAAAACAAATATCAATTTTATTTTATTATTCAGATTTGTTTGGTGGAGAAAAGAATTATACGATTTTTTTTGTGCGAACTGATTGTGGTGTAAACAATGGTGATCAATCCAGGTTAGACTTTTTTGGACTCCCAAAAAAATCACGATTTACAATTTTTAGTTTCAAATTGATCGGTGGAACTAAAAATAAATATCGGATTCAGATACATGTATCTGAATTCGATTTTTATTTCAGATTTTTTTATTCAGATTTGTTCGGTAGAGAAGAGAAGAATTACACAATTTTTTTTGTGTGAACTGATTGTGGTACAATGTACACAAGAAAACCTAAAACAAATGAACAATGTCAAATATCTTTATCTTAAATCTAGATGCACTGGAAAACCTAAAACAAATGAACAATGCCAAATACTATTTTTCTCAAACCTAGATAAATAAATAGTCATTTTGGATTTTAAATACATGTATCTGAATACATATTCTTTAAATGGATTTCAGATACACTCAAATGAACAGATGAACAATGTGTGGAAGGGAACTTTGACGATTGAAACGTTTCATGTTTAATTTTTTAAATCAGTGATTTAATTTTTCAAGAAGTGCAAAATTGTCTTCTAGTCGCAAAAAAAAAAAAAAAAAACGGGGAGGTTTCATTGTGGGAAGAGATCTAATTTTTTTTCTTCGCCATTGTTTATGATTGTTTGGGGATGAAAATCAGATGATATAAACTCCTGATCGCTGGAATTTTTTTCTTTTTTTCGTTCGTCTGGATTCGCTGAATTAGGAAACCCTAGGTCATAAAATTTGTTTTTTTAAATTTTTTCAATCAAGGAAGTTTCATTGATGCTGCATTTTTAGGGATTTTGTTATGAGGAATTAATGATGATATAATTAGTTGAAACCAATTTTTAAAAACCTCTGAAGGGTAGTAATGTCATTGTCTTTTTTATTGTTTGAAAAAGTCAAACAGAGAACCAATAAAAGAATGCCACCTAGTGGGGCTCATCAATGAGGCCTAATTTCTGAGGCCAAGTAGGAGCACTGATAATAATAATACGAAAAAAGGAAACACACGTACTCATAGATAAGCAAAGAAATATGCATGTTATGAACAAAACTACATTAAATAAGCCTAGGATGTTGATTTTTATCTGAATTAAAAATTTCTAACTGAACAAAAGAGTGTTGTATGCGAAAACACATGAAATTTTTTTTAGAATTACAAATTCATAACTAAATAAAAGAGCGATGGAGGCAAAAAAAATGGTGTTTCTTAACTGAAAAAAAAGAGGTGAAAACAAAATTCCTAACTAAATAAACCTAGCATGGTGATTTTTTTTATCGATCTAAAAATTACAAAACAAATGAAAAATAGATAAACGCGGTAGAGGCGACATTGTCATCGAAAATAACCCACAAGACTTGAGTGGGGAGAAGGATGTCATGCTTGACTCAGGTGACGGTGACAGTGCTGACGGACACCAACAAACGAATAAGAGAGAGATATTTAGGAAGATGGGGAGAGAGAGAGAGTGAGAAAGAGAGAGAGAGGTATTGAGGGAGACCAAGAGTTTACGGGAGTGGGAGGGAGAGAGAGAGATTATGTGAGAGAGAGATTCTGTGAGAAAAAGTGAGGATGAGTGAGAGATGTGAGAGATTTCTGTGACAAAAAGTGAGAGCCTCGATTTCCGTAAAAAAATTATCGACGCATATGCGCTAATAAGTCGACAATATCAGATATGTCGTAAATACGTGCATCGATAAAATAAAATACTCGATAGTTGTGTCAGCGCCATCACATCCCATAAAAGTAATTGTCCCATCACTCATATTTTAAATTTTGAATTTCAAAACCAAACCCAAAAATCCCCGTCAAACTAAAAAGAAATTTACGAGCAGAGTTCCCTGTCTACCTGGCAGCCACATCACCCACCCCAAAAAGTGCCCAGCTGATGTGGAGACTGGATTTTAAGCTGGAAACCGACCTAAGCATAACATTTTCCTTCTTTTAATTGTCATGCATTGCACATGTAAGAGATGGCACGAACTTGTTGATATAGAACAGAATGACTAAACTAGCCTAACCATGCCCAATTTCACATGTGTATGTGTTTTTTTTCAAACACAAATAATAACAAGGAAAATGATACACTCAGTCACATTCACCAATTAAAACTCATATCTCACATGCTTTTATTTTTTTTAAATAGCAAACATCATCTAATGATATTATAATTTGATAAAATATACATATCACTCCATTTCGAGTTAAATGAATTCATTCTTAGTAAGTGTAAGAAAAATTTAATGAAGTATAAACATCATCTAACGAGATATATGCTTCACTGAATCTGTAACGAGGTACATATGTCAGTGATTTGGACTGAAAAATGATTGGTTTCAGTGGGTGCTCGGCAAGATGATTGGTTCTTGCTTGGGGGAGCCTTTCCCAATCCCCCATCTCTGAAAAGGAAGAGTGAGTGAGCTAGCCTAAGAATGATTTGGATAGACGGAAAAAACCAGGGCGAACGTCAAAAGTGGTGGATAGCAGCATTAGCCGCTCTGCGCTTTCTCTGTCTTAGAAAAAACCACCCGTCTCGAGCTAGCGACTGCTGGAAAAAATACCCTCTGCGCTTTCTCTGTCTTAGAAAAAGAGTCTGTTACTCTCTGCACGTGTTGCCTGCCCACTGACTCGCTACAGGAAAAGCAAATTCCGAACTTCTTTGTTTTGCTAATAAAGTAGATGGATTGTCTAGGTGCAAGAAGTACGGTAATAGACTGAATCAGTTCTCAAGTGTCAAGGCTCACTCATGCTTTTGAAATGTTTGCTTTCGCAGGCTTAGTCACTGATCTTATTCGCAAACTGAAAGTCACCTGTAAATCAAAATATTACAGATACTGATAGCTGAAGCAATTCATCAAACACTTCAAACAGGAAGAAAGAAAAATTAGCTAAAAGACAACACTAATTAAACATAAATTGATCCACATATATGACGCACAGCTTAGCACAACTATCTTGCATTTTGTACTAGCATTTGATTTTCTATTTCCATTTCAGGCTAGTAGAGATTTTTACAAGCTCAAGTGTTACATTATTTATCCTCAATAACCTCAAACCACAACTTCCACACAAGATGGCCATTCTGCAGAACTGATCATCCAGTCTCACATGCACCCAAAAACTGCCACCTCTTGCAGAAATAAAACTCTGATGCTCCTCAGCAGACAATCTGCAGCAATAGAAGTCAAGCCCCTTCCAATCCACAATGAGGTGCGCCTCATCTTCTCCTGCGGCTTGGTGTGCTGGATCTTGACCTTCTCCGTCTACAATGAAAAATGGGAAGGAGTCAGGAATCTCAACTGTCAAGTCAAGTAAAATATGACCTCAAATTCTTGCGAAGGGGCCTTGGCCTATTACGCATTTACCTTTGATGGCATTGTTTTGGTGCATATGTGCCTTGAAACCATTCTCAAGATAATCTTAACTATAAAAATCATAATAAAGGGTTTGTGTCTCACCTGACTTCGTGAGAAGGGAAAGGAGAATGCCTGCGTTGGGAATGCTTTCTATGTGGAGACCGCGAAACTTGTCTAAAAATGAAAAACATCATATACTAATATGTAAGAAAAGGCAGATTCGAAAAATTATGTCAACCTGAAAATATATGTGCTCGATGAGACTCGACCTGCATTGCACATCTTTATCCAAACCTTAAAAAACTAAATATCACAATTGACTATTCTTGGAGGCTAAATGTCATACAGGTAAATCAATGTTACTCTTAATGATTTCAGAATATGTTATAATCACAAGCATCTTATATGGAGACCGCGAAACTTGTCTAAAAATGAAAAACATCGTATACTAATTTGTAAGTAAAGGCAGATTCGAAAAATTATGTCAACCTGAAAAAATGTGTGCTCGAAGAGAATCGACCTGCATTGCACATCTTTATCCTAACCTTACAGAACTAAATATCACAATTGACTATTCTCTAAATGTCATACAGGTAAATCAATGTTACCCACTTAATGATTTCAGAATATGTTATAATCACATGCATCTTATGCATCACTGCACAATAATTTAGTGCTCCGAAGATAACCCACTGAATTTTAAGGCACTAGGATATATCCACACTCACTAAAGGAGGATAACATGAAAAGGGGTCAGTAAACAGAATAAATCATGTAACTGGCTTTTAGGCAAGCTGACTTGCCTAACTGCAGATAAGGCAGCAATTTTCAGTACATATGATATTTCAGAATTTCTCTTCAACTTGTTCAGTAATTAAAACAACTAGGCACAACCTAGGAGCTGCATACTTTCAGTAAAGAATACATGAACCTGAATTAGTTGTTTAGGGATGAATGCAGTACTGGAAGTATCTAAATCAATTGGAAAAATTAGCAACAGTTACCAAGCTACTTGGTTACATAAGGGACATGATGACATACAAACTCAGACAAGCTGCTTGGTTACATAAGGGACATGATGACATACAAATTAGGAATTAACAGATTACTAAACATGGGAAAAAGTCGAAATGAAAAGTTGTCATAAATATTACTAATCGCAAAATGAGATTCTTTTCTAAAACTAAAAGTATTCCACTTCATCAAAATCATTTTGCAGTTGTAGTAACCATGATTATTGGCCATTTTAAACTTATTTTAGGATATGTAATGAAGGAGATGTCTCCATAGACACACATCCATCAACACCAGTTTTCTTCCAGTGGGCCGGTATATTGACAAAAAAAAACTACCTTACTGTTAAAATTTTTTGGAGAAATCAGAAGAAAAGACATTGTGTATGAAGCCACCAATGTTTGAGGCAGTGATAAATCAGATTATGTAGAGATCAGGGAAGCACCATATTAATGTTCAAGGTACAGAGATACACGTGTAGTTAGATGTTTGGGGGTAGGAGGAGCAACAATGTCAACTGATTTATATGCAGTTTCAATTCACAAAGTTAGAAAACTTTTGCACAATTCATTTATGATCTTGATAAAGCTACTCGGAATCGGCAAGGCATAAATGATTACACGAGCTACTTAAACAATCCCAATCAGACCCTCACGCAGCAGTGGACAAACAAGTAGTTACTTTTTATACTAGAACAAATGAATATCTTGATACATAGGGATTGGACAGTTAAAGAAATTTCTCGTTCCATTAGTACCTACTTAAAAAGAATAAACCTCAGATTCTAGAAATCATACTCTATCTCTACCAATACCTTTAAAGTGAACATTTGCTTTAGGTTCAAGCAATTAAACAAGAGGATGTGCAAAACAATACTGACCTATTTAGCACACGGGCGGATTGCCCATCAGAAGAAATGTAGGGAAGTATATTTTTTTTTCCTGTATGTGTGGGTTTTGCGCAAGGTCTTTTTTTTTTTTTTTTGTGGGGGGGGGGGGGGGGGGTGGGAGGGATGTTTTGACACTGGAGTCAAAAGGTGATCTTAACAATTTGACTGAATAAGAAGACACTTCCAGGAAAAACTTCAATTAACAGCAAGATAACAAATAAATTGAAAAAAAAACATAGTTGAATAAATAAATGTATAGAGCCATTGGTAGACAGATATATCCAACATCTTTACTCTAAACTACCAAACAAAAGACACTTCAGTTAGGTGGGAGGGATGTTTTGACACTGGAGTCAAAAGGTGATCTTAACAATTTGACTGAATAAGAAGACACTTCCAGGAAAAACTTCAATTAACAGCAAGATAACAAATAAATTGAAAAAAAAACAAGTTGAATAAATAAATGTATAGAGCCATTGGTAGACAGATATATCCAACATCTTTACTCTAAACTACCAAACAAAAGACACTTCAGTTAGAAGAAATCAATAAAAAGGAAAAAAAAATAGCATCGTCAGTTATACATAAAGAAATTCAAGGGGATCTAATAAATCTGATAGTTCAAATATCCACTCAGAAAAAAAATAAAGAACCTGCATTTACCTCTTCTGACCTCTACTGGGAGACGGTGATAAGTTGCGCTTATGGGAATGTGGTTTCCTGCCACATAATAATATCAATACTTGTATAACTGACATCAGTAAAACACCAAAAATGAGGTAATGAGTAGATGATGCACCTCGTTCTTGCATTTTTTGAAGACTCGTCACCTGATCCACTGCCACGACTACCAATAGAATTATCCCTCTTACTTATGCCTCTACTTCCAGGTGAAGGCGAACGATGAACTTTAGAATTCTGTGAATCCCTTCCAACTCTCTGCACTGATAGGCCTTCCTTCTCACCTCTTGGCCGTTCTCTTTTCCTATCATTATCTACTTTGCTTACAGTTCTTTTATCCTTCCCGCTATCTTGTCTGTTATCCTTTACAACCTCATGATTGGAACCCTTCTTTGATTCAGGTTGTCTTTCATTTTCCACCTGTTTTACACCTAGGTCATAGCTATTTCTTTCATTTTTATTCCCCTTCATCAAACTTTTATCTTCTGTTCGCCTACCATCACTATATTTCTGGTCTGCCTTAACCACAGAACTTTGTTTCTCTCCAACTATATCTTTCTGGATGATACTCTCTCTACTTTGATGCCCATTAGAAGCATCAGACATGGTTCTAGCTTCTCCAATTTGACTGTCAACCATAGCTGATATTCCATCGACTGATTTCACACACATTCTTTCAGGAATAGCACCAACAGTTTTACCCTCTGACACATTAGTATCAATGAATCCCTGGGAGTGTTTAACTTTCATACTGCTGGAAAGGACTTCATCTTTGTGACTCCCCAAGTCTCCTCGAGATGCATTTGGAGACTTTGCATTCTCTTGGTGATATACAGTACGAGCTGCAGGTGTTATGCTTTCCATCTTACCATGTACAATACTCAGTGATGCACTACGGTTTTCTGAAGCCATAGCAGGGCCAGCTCTGCTGATATCACTTCTGTCATCCTTTTCACCTCCATGCTGCTGAGTTTCATCAGGCTGTGAATTTTCAGTTTCCATGCCATTGATGGCATTCGAATAGCTTTCTTTAAGCACCTGCTCGGAAGTAATGTCATTCTTTGATCTGTTAGACTGCATAACAGAGCTTTCATTTTCTTCATCATCAGATGCATAATTTGCAAGACCCAATAGATTTCCAGGAGAACTTGGATTAGAACTTTCATCATCACCATCAGCCCTCGTATCCTTCACTATAGCGGGAACTGAAACCTGCACAGAAGTCCTGGGTGTAGTTGGAACAGGAGGCAGGGAAACCTTCACCTTTGCAGATTTTATAACTTGGTCATCTGCAGCAGTAAGTGGCGCCTTGTAAATCATACAAGGGTATGACTATTGTAATAGTAAACCAACTTCAAGATAACAGGTTTACCTTCGCTACCTGGATCATCCTCAGAAACAACTTTTGTGGCAATTTCATCAAACAGCTCATCAGTCACCTGTTGAGAAGCACACAATCAACTTAATGGAAATCAAAACATAACAAGAAAAATGCCAAATAAGAAGTTAAAGCAACCTTAAGAAGTATTTCAGTTAAGACCCGCTTTATTTCCTGATTGATTGCTGCAGTCCTGGTGGTCTCTATATCCTACAAAAAGAGTGATTATAGGCAAAAATGTTACAAAATAACATCCAATCGAATAGGCAGCTCCAAAAAACCATGTTTGAGATCTCTGCAACATCAACATCTATAGACCAGATGCTTTGAATCATGGGATCTTCTCTACAGAAGGAAGACGAACCTTCAAGATCAGAGAATCCCTATGAAGGCCCAATTAACTCTAGGTTTCAAAGAATTAAAACAATTTGATAAAAGGATCCTTTCGATGCTTCTAAAAAGAAGTGCAAATGGGATCGCCAGTCCAATTAAGCACAAAGAAGGATCCCCCCCCCCCCCCCCCCAAAAAAAAAAAAAAAAAAATAATAATAAATAAAAAATTTAAAATTTAAAAAAAAAATCTGTTATTACTTTATTATGCACACAATTAATGCAATTCTGAGGTTTGAGAAGCGATAAATAAAAAAGCAGTGTCTACAAATGGGGAAAAAAACCACCGAAGAGTACTAGTAGCAGCAAAGTACTCTTGTTGTACCATATATGCAAGAATCAAGTTGTACCATATATGCAAAAATCTCAGTACAGAATTTACAACTGAAAGTTTCAAGAAGACCATTAAAAAAAATTTCAGTAAGGATGAAAAGAAAGAAAAAAAAAGATCCTCATGGGAAGAACATAACAAAGATTCTGAAACTCCTATAACCATTATTTCCCTTTAAACAAATGAAAAAAATGTACCCCAGCTTCTAATACCATGTTATGTCTTCCCCCACTCACTCTTTCCACTTCCTAACCATCAAGACATCCACACAAAAGAACAGAAAATTTTTCCATCTCCGCATAGCTTCAAAGTGAAGTTTCTTCACATACCTAGAAATTTTTTTTTTGTTAACTAAATTCTCAAGAAAAGATACAGGCTTAATTTTACCACAAAACCTAATGCACAACAAGATATTAACTGAGGTTACAATAACAGCATAAATTCTAGAAAGGAAAAACAGCAAAAAAAAAAATTTCAATACCATACAATCAGACTACAAGTGACAGAATATTGCCTATTTTAAATGTTGTATATATGACAAAGGGAAACATCAAGGTGACCTAAGAATACGATGGCCAGTAATAAGAATTTTTGTTAGCAGAGATAAACATACCTCCTCATTGTCGTCATCTTCATTTGATCTATTAGAATCTGCTTGATCAACTTTCCTAGAAGATTTATCTGTGTTTCCAATCTCGAGGGACTGATAATCATCTTCAGTTGGATTGTCCTGAATGGAACTTGCAATGACAGCTTTTTTCTTGATTATTTCCTCTCTAAGCCAATTGGGTACTGAAGCCTATGATTTACATAAAAGAGCTTCACAACAATTTGTACTTGACCATTCAAATGACAGACAAATATGAAAGGGGGTAAACACCTTCTTGGGCCGTTCAGAAAGACTATAGGCACCATTTGCCTCCCCTGGGAAAGCTGCTGCAGGATGAAGAGGAACTCCTGTGCCCATGCCAAAAGGTGCAGTAACTGGCTGAAAGTTGGGTCCATAGATTCTTCCAAAATTTGTGCCAGGATGTAGAGGCATGGCAGTAGGTGGAATGAAAGAAGCATCAAACTGCATCCAGATATAATTTCAAACCAATTCAGAGGAGAAAAAATACACTTGCAGAAGAGAAAAAAAATTCAAATACGTGAACCTGTGTTCCAGAAGGGACTGGAGAGATTGGCGAGGAGAAAACCCCAGGGGCGATTGGTGGAGTCCAAGCATGAACTGAGGAAGTCGCACGAATATGGTCCACACCTCTCACACTTCCTGCTGGATCAAAATATGCGTGGCCGGCTTGCATGCGAGGATCAGGATCTAGTGTAGGCCTTTTCTCAAATTCTAAAGGTCGGTCACTTAGATCAGAATTAGATTCAGAGTACAAGTTTCCACGACTATAATCCTGCTGTTCAACCGAAACGGATTGACCGCACACAGGTAATGTCAACTTGGAATGGAGCTGTTCATGACCAGGGACAATGGGCGGCAATGCAAAACTTCCATTCTGTGGTCCAGCTTGCCTGCGACCTGCTGTTAGATGACAAAATCAAACTACTGAAAAAAGTGTCCAACAAACTTCAAGTCAAACTAGCATTCTAACATTCAGGCCACTGCCAGCTTTCTTCTCAGTTAGGTTGAACATACAGACCATTATGCCAACATCAGTATTGCCCAGCACTTCAAATTTTCTAAATCAAATTGCTCCTATCATTTGGAAGACTAAAAGACACAAAAACATTGGGCCACCAAACAATTTAATGAATCAAGGAGCAATTGACATGCATTGCACGAAATCTACAACAAGATATTCGATAACTTTTGGAGTATATCTACAGCTGGCAGTGTTACATGCCTGCTGAGTTCATTGTTTTTTTAAGATGACGTATCTTCAATAATTATTTTCCTGGTTCTAGATGTTCCATGCCCACTAAGTTCAATCTTGTTATTTGTCCGATGTTAAGGTTACACATGCAACAAAACTTCTGTATACTCTGTCTTATTATTCAATATGATGTGGAGAATGCTTAGGATGGCAATTTGGGATGCCTGAAGGCTTGTGGAATGTCACGTTTTGGGGTTGAGCAAGCTAATAACAAAGATGGGCCTTTTGTAATGGAATAGTCTGCCGGAGCGTGTATTGAATGTTCTGGTGGGTTGACCATGGGAATTTTCTCTTCATTATCTTGCTGCCTAAGGGAGATATCTCCTATATTTTCCATATTTATATTTCATAGACATCCCACATTCTCTCAAAAAATAATGTGGAGAACACCTGGGATGGCATTTTGAGATTCCTAAGGACATGTTACATCTTGGGGTCGAGCAGGCTAATAATGAAAAATAGATAGCCGTTATGATGGAATAGTCTGCGAGAGGGGTGTTTTGAACATTCTGATGGGTTGACTGTGGGACATTTTCCTTCACATATCTTGTTTTCTTTGTCTTCCACAAGGAGGTATATTATGTCCCAAGTGTTACATATTATTTATATTATATTAATATAATTTTTAGGACATCCCACATTTTTCAAAATAAAAGGACACTTGATTTTACTCTTCCATCAACTAATGATACTTTGTTATTTTTGAAGAAGAAAGATACTTTTTATTTGAAGGACTGTGTATTATTTAAATTTAAATTTATGTTCACTGATAACTTGTTTTTCTCAAGGTGGACTGCCTCTCATTCCAGGGATGGGGTTTTTGTATTAAGGCATCCTTCTGAGTGCATGCAGCATAGGGGTGCAAATACTTCTGGGGTCCTCCCTTTCTTTTCTTGCTTTTCTGTTTTTTCTTTTGGTTTTACCTTTTATTCAAGTCTACCAATTTTATTAATATAAAATGATGTCATCACCTCTCATTAAAAAATCACTAGTGGCTTCTTCATCTTCCTTGGTGAGTCACAACTCCCCTGAACCAAAAAAGCAGCATTTTTTTGGTGACAACAAATCCAATGTTAGTTGGGATTGCCACACATTTTATTGTGGACCTATCATGCTATGACACAACTGGAGCCAAGATCGTACTTTCCATATTCACCTTTTAATATGAGTCTCAAACTTTCTCCAACTCCACTTTATGAAGAAAATTATATCATCAATCAGCCTGTCGTCATACTCCATATGGAAAAAAGCACAAAGATTAGTTATATTTAGCCTTCTGTCCCCTTTGTTCAGTTATCATTAGTCCCCTTCACAGTCTTACAAAATAGATACTTGCTAACTTATCTTCAGCCCATCTGTAACATTTAGTAATCTGATTTGAATTACCACAAGTTTGAATGGGATGTAATTATGTGCATCATGTGAATCACGTAATGCCATTTTTCTAAAAATGTTGAGCCCTTTTGCACATGCATACCCTTACCAAGCGCATTGATGACAACTCTCTTTTGTTTAGAACATCTTTCCCAGCTTTTCAAACAAGATATACAGAATAGAAATTTCTTGAGAAATGAGAATAGAATGTCAACCTCTTGAGTATTTTAAGTTTTTAACAAAGAAGGTCTGTCTTTTGATTCAGGTAAAGTCTCCAAGTAAAAAAAATGAAAAATTGAATTATTTCAGATAAACAAATGTCAGGATAAATCACAAACGGACCTTCAATATATAGAAAAAAAATCATATATCAAATACCTTCCTCTCAATTTTTTTCTTTCTTAGGGGTGAGAAAATCACAGGTAATGAGCTCCCACCTTTTACCAAAAAATAATAAAGTACTGCATGAAAATGCACCAATAAAGAAGACTACCTATTTATTAAAGCAGAAACACATGGAAATGATGATAATAAGATCCAAACCATGTGCATCAAAAAGAATAACCAGGAGAAAGGCATGATTTTAAAAGCCACATGAAGATTTTTTAAGCATTTTAGCAGCAAAAAGATAAATTTCATTCTTTGCAAATACACAAGTGCCCTTCGCAAGGACTTCAACCTAATCCCGACTAAAAAATGATAAAAAAATATTTTAACTAACATTTTAAATTTTTCACACAAAAATCAGGAAAAAAAACATTACAGACTGTTAATGATCTTCCAGTTTTCATAAAGGAAGCAAATATACTTATAACAATGTCACATAAGAACTCCCAGTGTTCCCACATTCGCTAGAACATTAGGTTATCAAAATTAAGGGTTTCTCATCTAATATCAAAATTACCTTTAATTTTTTAATGAATAAAGCATAGATAACAGCAAAAAAAAAAAATTAACATAAATAAGCCCAATAGCATAGTAGCATGAACATGCTTCATATGCAGAGGCAAATTCTAAATGAGGCATTACCTGGCATATAAGAATAACTAGAAGATACCTCCTGCTGATAATTGGATGGAACCATTTGACGATTTGCTTGAGGAGAGGAGTTGGAATTCGTATCTGCGGTCAAAGATCCACCTCTAGCACCAATATTGGCATGCCCATCTGCAACATAAAAGGAAGATGGGATGGAACTGGTGAATGATGACTCCTGCGCATGATTCATCACTGGCCTTGGTGAACTTCCTGCAGAAACTGGCAAATGCTGCTGGTTCAACCCAGGATAAGTTGACTGTTGAGAATCAGCAAAACCAGAGGTGGCAGCTTGCTGATAAGGATCATGATAAATATGACCATGCTCTTCCATTCTACCAATGGGCGTATACTGTGACTGGGTATGACTCTCATTAGCAGATTTAGCTGCAGCCCATGCCCTAGCCTTTGCAGCCCAGTCTTCTTCATTATTATGGGGAAGATTTCTATCTGCCAACATATGGAACAAGAAATGAACAGGTAGCTGAGAGCTCTTCTATTTAAGAATGACGATGGCAGTGCAAAAATAGGTTGATATATCCCCAGAGGTCAATTTTTTAATGGAAATCCGTAAAACTTTAATGGAAAGTTCAATTAATGAGCATGCCCCTCGTACAAACGGAGATGAGGGATATATGAAATAAAAAAAGAAAAAAAAAGATGCACAAAATAAAAAGGTAATATGACAATGTAATATATTTACAATGCATCCCAAAAGGGTGTACATCCCTACAATTTCTAAAGCTGATGAACCACAAATCCAAAATGAAAGAAAATATCAGACCCAGAAATTGTATTTTATGTACAGAATTAGATTAATAAGGCATGCACTCACTGATTGCAAGAAACAAACACATTTTCAAAGTCAAGTCACTACATATGAAAAATGGAATGAAAAGAAAGAATGTATATGTAAACAGCATTGCAACAGATATCGCAATTAAAATATCCACGTCACCATGGTTATACTGAGTATTTTTAGCATGTGATTGCATGAGGTTGGTATGATGAAGTTCACATGTTAAGAACAGAAAATTCCTTTTAAAGGGATTTACAGATCATTGAACAAATTTAATTTTACAGCAAAAGATTCCTACTACCATTCATTAATGAACTAGCTGGGTACAGTTCCAAGCAGGAAAATAGAAAAGGGTAGCAAGTGGATGTGAAGTTCACTTGCCGCCCCAAAAGAAACCAAAAAAAAAAAAAACAAGTTAAAACCCAGAAACAACATACTACAACGATGCAAATAAAGATCACCCCAAATCAACTCCTTGCTCACTAATTGATAACCAATCTATCCTGGACTAGATCCACACTCTGAGCCCCTGCACAATTCCTCGCCCAATCTTTTATGTAACACATAGTACTCGCCCGAATATTTCCGAAATGGGGGGTTAGCACCCTCAAATGTCCCATCATGTCTAATCTGCCCAATTAGCCCAACATCCCACCAGAATGAGGATTTTTGACACCTTAGCCTTGATACTTCTATCCCCTATTTTCTTCAACTGTTTTATATCCCCTATTTTCTTCAACTGTTTTCCCACATTTCACAGCCCATCAAGACCTCGAACATCAGATATAAAGTCTGCAGCAAGTCAGCAACTCCCAAGCTTCTCCCTAACCGCCAACTTCGGCCAACAAACTCTAGTAATTTACCAAATGAACCATAAAAAGACTTGAACCGTCAAAGGAAAACCTTAGTTCTCCATATTTCTCCACTTTTTCCGGCTGTGAATTTTCTTATCATTCCTCGACCACATATAACAAATTTGATGGAAAAGCCTTCCTTCTTGTGGGGACGCCATGCCACGCAGTCCTCTCCTCCACACACGCTCCTTGTATTCATCGAGAAGCCTCATAAGAAGCAGAAATTCAGCCACTTTCTTATCATGTATATTCCTCTAAAAGTTGGCTGCATCACTGGTCCCCTTTCACATTTGAACACGATATCCTTAAAGAAACATGAATTGTCTGCCACCACATTAAACAGCAAAGGGAACCTCTCCATAAGGGGCAGATCCCCAAAAGCGCACCTTAGCCAGTCCCCCACCTTCCAAAGAACTGTTGATTGGAAAATAACAGCAATACCCATGATTCTGGACAAAATTTTGGACATTATACTCCTAAATTGAGGAATTAGACATCCCAGCCATACATTCCGATAATACATTGTGTTAAACACCTTGCACCACATAAGATCACTTGTCGATATGTATATGTGTATATATATATATATATATATATGTATATGCAAAGATATTCAACCCCTCTCCTGTTTGCTAACCCATTGTTTCCTGTCCTTCTCCAAGGCAGTGTGATACAGTACTATGACTTCATGAATCATTGATGTCAGAGCAATGATAAATCTGATAAATGGTGGACTTTAATTTATAATTGAGATGGGGAAGAACTATCACAACCTCTCTGCTAGACATGTCAAAAAGATTCCTTGTTAGCTGGATGACATTAGATGCAAAGACAAAAAAAACTACACAAGAAAAGCCACAAAATGTTGTAAAAAATGTGAAACTCATCACCTGGATTTTAACAGGGCATTCCTTAACCAAAATAACATCAATCACTTCCATTAGAAAATTGTTTCCTGTTTAGATTATAACTGGGAAAAAAATGCAATCATGGTGATTTTAGCAATCCTGCCAAGTTTCAATGGCTGGTTCCACAAGAGGTGTGTTGGTGTCGTTGGCTCACTCGTAATGACAGAGTCCTCCACCACAAGAGATTAAATTGGGAGAACACATGGGCGGTCATTTCATCTCTTCTTAGAGATTGGGTAACAATTATTTTGGATGTGGAAACGTCTCCTCAATTATAGGGAATCTTTGGTTCAAGAGGTGAATTTTGGGTATCGGTGTTGGGGTCCTCCCCTTAGCACCTCTTACTTCTTGTCATTTCTTTCTCTCACTTCTATTGTAAGGAGATCCCTCATCTCCTTCCATCTGAGGGTTTAATTCAATAAGATACTCCTATATCTCAAAAAAAAAAAAATCCAATTTTTTTTCAAAAAATGCCATGGGAAGTGCTTTTTTACAAGAAAATGCTTTCCAAGAACTACATTTCAGATATTTGAAAGATTGATGAACAAAATCAATTCTCCTCTAGTTAACATTTTTTTAAAATAAACTATAGTCATATCTATTTCATCAAACGAGAACAAAACAAACATGTCCGAAACAGGGATAAAGAGAAGAGAAAATGACAGGCCAAATGGAGAAAATAAAGGCATAGCTAGTTAACATTTGTGAACCCCTGAGACTGTCCACTGTTAATAAAATTAAAGGTGGTGAGCACCCATCTTTCATCCAAAACAAAAGGAGTCCACCAAAATAATTAAACGGTAAATATCCAGGAGAATAAGGAAATAATGTATCTCATTTGACAAAAATACCAAAATTCATCTAGCAACATTAATCATATAGTCTTACTAAGACTCTTATGCAGAAAACATAAAAAAAAATTTAAAAAATAGAATGAAGGGTAAGAAAGTTGTGCTGAATAGAAGAGTTTATAGAACAAACCTGGATATTCCCAACCTTGCTGATGAGCCCAAGTTGGATGTGCCCAAGTCTACAATCATTCAAGAACAACAGAATTTGATTGATGTAATAAAAAATTAAACGCAACAATAATTGATAAGAACATAAAAATTAGCTAGTTATTTGCCATGCATGTGTGAATTATAAAATTTTGATGCACTTAGATTTTGTTGATCACATAGCTGACAACTGACAACAACATGCAGTACAGAGATATTTATTTTCATTTTTTTATAATATTGTGCCTTAACTCATTATCCAAATAATAAAGGAGATGGAAGACTACTAGGAGAAGCAAGGCCATACTTGCTTTATTTCGGTTTTAGTGTTGAGTCCAAAGAAATGACGAACAGAGGAGGATATCAGGGATTTTCACCCCATTAGTCTTCTTAATGGTGCCTACATGATCATCCCCAAGGTGCTAGCCAATAAGCTAAGGGCGGTAATTGCAATGTCATAAAGGAAAAGGAAGCGCCCAAAGGTAGAGATCCAAACAAACTCAAATAGTGAGATCACTGACATGAAAAGTGGGTGTGAAATGGCAAAAAGGAAAAGGGAAGAAGGATGGTGTATCATATATATTCCAACAATAGCGTGATAAAAGCACCCTTCATAACCACCTAAATTTAGTATCTCAGAAAAGATTATCCTTGTAGCACTCATCTAATTATGCAAGTCCCCAAGAGTTTTTATTTCTTTTTGACAACAAAGATGAATATGTTTCATTAATCAATGAAAGAAACAAAAAGACAATGAGGGGTCTCTCAATACATCACAAAAAAAAAGAATAAAAAAGGCACCAAAAGCATCACGGGGCGATATTCGCTATTCTCCATACACAGAAGGGCTATGTCACATGATTCAAAGCTTTCTAGGTATGACCATCCATTCAATTTTGCATAACCCACAGAACAACATGCCTTTCAATCACCATCGTCAACCATCATGAACGAAGAAACAAATCACCCATAAAACAAATACCAAAAAAAAAATGAATGAAGAAAGTGGTAGGCATGAGCCTTGATTTTATTCAAACCATGACAGATGCCCAAAGCCTCTGGGCTTCGATGAGGTTGGGTCGGATGGGTGCCTCTATTTGCACCCCTCAAAATGGGGTGCACACCCTTTTTTTTATACACCCAACAAAAAAAACAATGAAACCCTTTAAACACCTATTTTTTTGAATCTCGCGACACAATCACTGTCAACATAAATATCAAATATCGACACTGATAGTGTCGTGAATGATCCAGTGTAACATAGTTTTCTGAACCCCACGATACAATAACTGTCGACATAAATACCAAATGTCAACACTGATAGTGTCGCGAATGATCTAAATGCTACAAATTTAATTTTTTGAACCCTACGACACAATCACTGTCGACATAAATATCAAATGTCGACACTGATAGTGTTATGAATGATCCAAATGGGGTGTGCACATGATCCGATTATAAACGGATCTTTTATGCATTATCCGTTTATGAGGGGTGTGCACCCCATTTTGAGGGGTGCAAATAGAGATACCCGGGTCGGATACGTAAAAATGTCTGAAAAGGGCGTCGTTACACTATTTTTATGATTCAAAATTCAATTTTACATGCTTTATTAGAGATTCAAATTTTTTTTATTATATTTATTCAAAATAGATTCATTTAACTCAAATATACGCTTTTTGTAAAAATATATATCTCATTAGATGATGTTTACTATTTAAAAATAAATAAAAACATGTGAGATCTAAGTTTTAATTGGTGAATGTGACTCAGTCTAACATTTTCCTTGAGAAAAATGTTAGAAAAGAGCGTTGTTACACTCAATTTTTTTTTTACAATATAAAATACAGTCTTATATGTCTCATTAGAAATCCAATGAAACATATAAATCTCATTAAATTTTTTCTTACACTTATTAAAAATATATTCTTTTAATTCGAAATGGAGAAATATATACTTTTTTAAAAAACATATGTCTCATTATATTATGTTTATTATTTTAAAAAAAATGAAAACATATGTGATCTGAGTATTGAACCGTAAAAAAGACCGAGTCTAACATTTTCTGTTGGAATAGGAGAAACTGCGTGAAATGGGGTATATGTTTTGATGAAAAATGAAGTACAATTCCAAATACAGTCTTAAATGACAAATGTGGCACAACTCCAAATGCAATCCAAGGACAGTCCTCACATGTTTAATTTTTTAAAAAGAGTAAACATTGTATAAAAAGGTGTATGCTTTAATGAAAAGTATATATCATGACATTTCGAATTGAATGAATCATTCTTAATGAGTGTAATTTTTTTTAATGAAGCATATACATCATTTATGGAGGTATATACTTCATTTGATGGCTAACAAGGTATATGGGACTATATATGTGGCTATAAAAAGGATTGTGTAATAGCGCCCATTGAAAATTGTTACACCCAGCCCCCAGCGCGCGCGCGCACGTGTGTGTGTAGAGAGAGAGAGTGAGAGAGAAACGATTAGCTACACCCATGCAACAAAGAGCCTTATGTGCGGTAGTTGTTCTTGGCCATCCGATGTATGGAATCAGATTTGGATGATCCCCTTTTTTATTTTTTCGATGGGGGCTAACATTTCAACACCACCAAATCATCTCCTCTGTCTCTCTCACATTTGAACACCACCATCAAATCATCTCCTCCGTGCTTGTGATCTCATGTAACACCTCCGTACCCAAGGCTCTATTTTGAAGCTCGAATACGGTCCGTTACCTTGAACTCACAATAAAACACGGAACTCTTTTTTCTCTTTTTTTAAACGTAAAAGATTTATTAAAATCATGCCAATGAAACATAACCATGATCTAAACATAATTCATCCTAAACGCGGATGATTACAAATGAAATAGATTTAATTCAAGCATTCAACTGTTTTTGCTGAAAGGGACTAAGGAAACTACATGCTAAAGGAAAGTTTATTCAACCACCTAGATGCAACGGAAGATAATGTATGAACTACGATCTCCACCACCGAGATCAACGATCACCAACGGCTACCCTGAAAGTTGGGGAAAAGAGGGGTGAGTTACCACGTGCTCAGTGAATGGACCTTTAGGTCCCAATAATAATTGATATCACAAAATAATATTCTTTGATAAATACATCGTAAGAAGAAACCATTTGCAATATACAATAATATGATATTTGCAAATATAGTAATTTCCCAATAAACCATGACTTACAAATCACCTTTTTACATTGCATAATCTCGATAACATAAATCTCTAATGCGTATGTGTAGGAGACCAATTTGATTAGAACGACGAATAAGGAATAAGATAGAATAAACGCAAGGATTGACCGAGGAATAGCCCATTTTAATAAATGACATGGGCCTAAAAGGAGAAAGGCCCATGGACTCAGGGCCCCATGACTACCAGGGTAGAATCCCTTCACCCTAGGATGGACATGTAGTTAACCCCGACTTAGTCAGGTCGGGCAAAAGCTATAGGACGACCACGGTAAGTCTAGCAAAACATGTGCTTGGCCAAGATAAGTCGGAGACGGATTGTGCCCAACCAAGGCAGATCAATCAATAAGTGAGATCATGAGGACGGGAATTTTATATTGACCGCCCTAGAGCGTAAGACACAGTAAAGCCCGAACTAAAAAGTAGGACGGCCATAAGCCATTCCCCGAAGCATAAACGGTTAACAAGGGGAATATTCCCTTACACCAAAAAAGGACAGTATGTCAAGCAAACCATTATAGGATAATGATGATTCCTAGGCGCCACATGTCCTAGGATTCAGAGGCCACGTGGAGATTTCATACTGCGTTATGGTCACCCTGCAAGGTCTGAACCGGTACGCCCCAATCCAGTATAAAAGGGGGACTTCATCTCCCATTTGAGGTATGCGAAAATTCTGACTCTCTCTCCTTCTAATTCTCAAGTGTCTTAATTTCTTCTTCTTTGAAAGAGAAGGATCCCTGACTTGAGCGTCGGAGGGGCGTTAGCCGACACCGCACTAGTGTGAGTTGCAGGTACCCGGAGGAGGGAGAGGACGACGAGGAACGGAAGCTCTAGACAGGTCGTCGTGAAGGAAGGTCCAAGCCCACACCATCCTGGGTCAACTACCAAAGCCTGGATCGGAGGTGATCCGGCCCAAGAGGGGCCAACCAGAAATTATGCCCCCACAATTGGCGCCATCTGTGGGATCGAGCAAGAAGTCGGTCCAAAAACATTGACCTGTAAAGATGGTGGTGATGACAAGGACTCGATCGACAGTCCATGAACGAGATGTGGAGGAAGGACGAGTGACGCCTGATGATCCGCCCCCACCGAAGGGAAAGACACCGATCGGATCGTCCTCACAAGATCCAACCCCGAAGGTCGGGCGTGACTTCGCAAAGGAACTGGAGGTGATGAATCAGCGCTATCAACATTTGGAGAGCCTGATGGAGCAATTCTTGAAGCACAGGGAGATCACACTGCCACCTCCTCCACCAGAAGCGCGAAACCAACTAGACCCGATTAGAGCCGGAGGTGAGCAGCGAGACCATGATCGTCAAAGTCAACGAGCAAATGTATGAAGCCACGAGTTAGTATACTCGTCTGGTGAAGGGCATAGGCAGCAAGATGATAGGCGCGATCCACCGGTCTTTCCCACCGCGGAGAACTGAACAAGGGATGACAAAGGGGAGCGTCGCGACTATTCCCCACGTCGTGAACAACAAGGTAAGCGCACCCACACCCACCAAACAGGGAGACGGGAGCGCTACCAGAGTCCAGGTCAGTACTTGGTCTCATCAGATGACGATTACGAACAAGATCGTCAAGAGCGTACGAAGAGAACGTACATAAGTGAGATAACAAATACCCGTGATCGGGAATTCATCTCCAGAGCTTTGAAGGGGTCTGAGTCACCCTTCGTCACCCCCCAGAAAATTCGTCCAACCGAAGTTCTGACTGTACAACGGAACTACTGACCCCTTCGACCACGTGCTAAGCTTTTGTCATGCAATGGCGCTATATGAGCAGCATGATGAGGTCATGTGTCGAATGTTCCGGTCCTGTCTAGAAGGGGCGGCTCTTAGCTGGTTCCACCAGCTCCCTGGAGGGTCAATTCGCTGCTTTGAGGAGCTTGACACTCTGTTCACCGAGCACTTTATTTGCAGCAGAAAACAAAGAAAGGACCTCGACAATCTCATGAAAGTCGTCCACATGCAAGCGAGCGAATCTATTTGAGGTTACGTGGACCGATTCCATCTACTCATGATTCGAATGCAGCCATTATGGCATTTCGAAATGGACTGCCGCCAAAGCATGATTTGCACAACTCTCTGGTAAAAAAGGTCCCAGAGTCGCTGAATGAACTCATGTGCAGGACTGAAAGGTACGCAAAGGTTGAGGATGAAGCTACCTCCTCACGACCGCAGGCGGTCGCTGCCGTTACAAAGAATCACGTGATAAGAGAAGATAAAGGGCGCAAGCCACGCACCGACCAAAAGAACAACCCGACGACCAATGAGGTCCGGGAGCGATCATACACAAAGTTCACCCTGCCACTTGTCTAAATCTTGGAGAAGATCAAGCATGCCCCATTCTTCCAGTGGGCGCTGCCCATGAAAAGTGATCCGTCTGCTAGAGACAAAGGTCTCAAATGCGATTATCACCGGGACATTGGTCACCAAACAGAGAGTTGCCAGACCTTGAAGGATTCCTGAAATCCTTGGTCCGCAAGGGAAAGCTCAGAGAGTTTATTGAAACCAAGGAGAAAAGGCCAGAGAAGCATGTGATTGCCGTAGCACCTTCACATGCGGTAGGAGTCATCGACATGATTTGCGGAAGACTACCGAAGCTGATGGACCCTAAGTCGGTTCAAAGATCTGAGAAGCGAAGCTCGAGACATCTGGAGGTCCTGCAGGTAGACCAAGAAGCGAGGCTGGTCACGAAAAACTGAGAAGAGAGGATCTAGGAGTCATCTCATTCTTCGATGATGATCTGGCTGGAATAACAACTCCCCACAGTGATGCTCTAATCATCACACTACAAATTGCAAACTTCGATGTGAGACGAATACTCGTCGACACCGGCAGCTCGGCTGACATATTGTTTATGCAGCCTTATCTCAAGATGGGATTGAAACCCTCTAGCCTCAAGCCAGTGAGGGAACCATTGATAGATTTTAACGGGAGTCAAGCGATACCAGCTGGACGAATAACTTTGCCAGTCTGGGCGGGAGAGGAAACCACCTTGACAGAGTTCATAGTCATGGACCTGCATTCCCCATACAATGCGATCATGGGACGCACTTGGCTGGGGGCAATGAAGGTCATCGCATCCACGTATCACCAAAAGTTACGCTTCCCGACTTCTTAGGGAATCATGCAAATACAAGGTGATCAATCTGCAACACGGAGATGCTACGCCATCGCCACCTCCGAAAAAGCCAAAGCCGAAGAGCAGGTCGAGGAGGCAGGTGATGTGCACCCGAAGAGCTGATGAAGCTCGACCCGATCCTGCTCAACGGGTGGTGGAGGACCTGAAAAAAATTCCCATCGACCCGCAAGATCTGGAAAAATATTTTCTCATCAGCACTATGTTGGACCCAACGGAAAGAACGAGAATGATCAAGCTGCTCCACGAGTACGTGGACGTATTCTCATGGAGGCCATCATAAATGTCAGACATCGACCCCGAAGTAATATGTCATCGATTGTGCATCTCCCCGACGGGGCCCAACCCGTCAAACAGCGTCAAAGGCGAGTAGCGCCAGTCCACGCCGAATCAATTAAGGAGGAAGTGGAGAAGCTTCTGACGGCATGCTTCATTCGAGAGGTTCGATATCCTGATTGGTTAGCCAACACAGTGGTAGTACCCAAGAAGAATAAAAAATGGTGAGGTTGTGTCGATTTCACCGACTTAAATAGTGCCTGCCCAAAAGACAGTTTCCCGCTCCTGAAGATAGACCAATTGGTAGACGCTTCGTTTGGCAATGAGTTGATGAGCTTCATGGACGCGTACTCGGGGGTATCATCAAATCCCGATGTACGAACACAATGTGGAGAAAGCCACATTCATCACCCCAATGGGCACCTATTGTTACAAAGTATTGCCCTTTGGCTGAAGAACGTGGGGGCAACCTACCAAAGGCTTATCACTAAAATGTTCGAGCGCCAAATAGGCAAGACCGTGGAAATGTACATCAATGACATGCTGGTACGAAGCGGCAAACGAGGTGATCACCTCAAGCACCTCAGAGCAGCTTTTGAGGTGCTCCGTGTTGGTATCGTCGGAATCTTCCCCCGAAATGTGGGTGGTGTGTGTGTCAGAGGTGGGGATCCGGCGGGGTGCGCGGGGTGTGCGAGTGCGTGTGTGGGGGTTCTTCGGGGATTCGGATCGGAGGCGTGCCCTGGCGGGCTCGGTCGGATCGTCTTCTCGGAAGGGTGAGGATGTCGTTCCTGGTTGAGGCACCCGATAGCATCTCAAGAGGATTCAGGGATTTGTGTGATCGCCACCTGCTTTTTCTAAAAGCAGGAAAAGGTTGGGTTGGATTTGATCGCCTACGTGGGGAGTTTGTGGGGTCTCCGCTCTGAGACACGGATATACCGTACACAGAGGTGAAAAACAGATAATCCTATTCTGCTTCCGGGGCTTGACTAAAGGAGTCTTGGGACATAAGGGTGCAAATGGGGTGTGTATAGGGGGGCGGCTAGTTGGATCTAGCCGTCTAGTGAGGGGCGGCTACTTGGGTTTAGCCGTCCTAGGTCTGGTCTAGTTTGGGCAGAACTTCGGTAGGAAATGGGTTTGGTTTTGGGCAGAGGCTAAGCTAGGTTTAGCCCGGGTTTCTGGAGGGTGGAATGAGAGGGTATTTTATGTAGGCAAATGGGTATTTCTCTCACAAAAGGGGCTCTCTCTTTCTCTCTCTCTCTCTTGGGATTTCTAGTGGTGGAAGGGATTGATCAAGTGAGGATGGTGGGTTGAAGATGTTGATTGATGATTTCTTGGTGGTGTTGTATTTGGGCTTGGGACCTCCTCTATTTATAGTAAAAGAGAGGCAGGGAAATATCCCGGGGGTAATGGAGTGGGTTGGCTTAAATTAGACCCCTCATTAATTCTCTGGTTCTTCTGTCAGAGACCAGGTGAAGGGCGGCTAGTTCCAACTAGCCGCCCAGGAAGGGGCGGCTACTTCCTGGTAGCCGCCCCTATCATGACCTGCCAAACGTCCCATCTCTGACAAGCGGTGGCTTGGGTCGGTTACTTGGGTTGATCCGGCCAAGAGAGGGCAGCTAAAGGTCATGACCCGCCGCAATGATCAGCATTTAATACTGCTTTATGTCCCATCCAGGGAACTGGTCCAAAGTTGGCCAGGGGGGCGGCTAGTGCTAACTAGCCGCCTGGTATGGGGCGGCTAGTTAGGTCTAGCCGCCCCTAACCAGGGACTTAGGGTTTTTGGGTCTTAGGGTTAGGGTTTAGGGCCAGGGTTTAGGGTTTCCGGTTTAGGTTTAGGGTTAGGTTTAGGGTTTAGGTTCACCGAACCTTTGGTTCTCTACTTAGATGTCCAACTGTGGGATATTTCCGTGTGTTACTTGAAGTATTTCTGTCTCTCTGGACGGTCAAAATTGGGGTATCTACAATTGTCCCTCATTGGACGGAGTCTTTGTGCGAAGCAGGAAAGACTTCGACCGATGATAAGGAAAGAGATCCCTATCTTGGCCGTCCGACCTTCAAGAGTTTATGCCAACACGAACAGTACTATTCGGGGAGTTGATTTAGACTGTCAGAGGCTAGGTCTTGACTTAGAATTTTTAGCCGAAAGGATGATCCAGGTGGAAGGCGGGGAAAAGTAAATGGTGAGTGATCCAACCCGCGGTCGGGGTTCTTAGCTATCGTGCGCGGAGCAGCCCAGCGTCAGTTTCCTCGTGCCTACCGTTCCCGTGCTTGGGAAGACTTAGCAAGGAGGGGATAAGAACTCTGGAAAAGAACCAGAACTAAAGAAATTCGAATTTGAATGTTACTGAAAGTGCGGCAAAACTTCAGGAAAGTCGTGTTTGGTCAAGTAGTGTTTGGAAATAAACCAATACATGGCTGTTTGGTATGGAGAACCTTGGAATTTAGGGCTGAAAAGAGATTGGAAAGGGGTTTTTAATGAAAACGGAGAAACTGGGAGGGGAGGCTAGTGCTAACTAGCCGCCCGAGACGGGGCGGCTACTCGCGTGTAGCCGCCCCTATACTGGGTCCCTTATAATCGAAAAGACCCTCTCTCTCTCCATACGTTTTAAAACAGTTTCTCTTCCCTCCTCTCTTTTTCTCTTCGGTTTCAAACTAAAAAAAACCCTAATTTCTTTGCCTTTCTTTCCTCCATTTCGACCTCAATCTTTCTCTTTCTCTTGATTTCGAAACCCTAGGTTTGGGTTCTCCTTTTTCTTTTTAAATCGAGGGAGATGACGAGGTCGAAGGCGATCGTTTCGAGGGGAAAACGACCACGGGTGGCTCGTGGAGAGCGTAGCCCGAGCTCTTCATCATCGGACAGCGATAGGCCGGAGGTTGAGGCCATGGGAGAGGGTACGGGTACGACGGAGGTACCACCGGCGGACATCGGCGTGGGTGAGGTCAGGGATTTGCCTTCGGGGGATGTCCCGGAGGTAGGGGGGAGTATGATAGGCTATACAAGCAAGAGAAGGCGTGGGGATCGACCGGTGGCGGTCGAGGGGGTGGTTTCGGGGGTTGGAGGATCGATTGAGGGTGCAATTGAGGGGGCCGGGGCTGAGGGGGTTACTGAGGATGTGAGGGCGTCGTTGGATGCCCTCGTTGGGATGTTGGATAGGGAGGCCACAGAGGCCAGGGCTGAGGAGGAGGAAAGTAGGGCTATGGGGGCTTTTGCGGAGTTTATCTCCGGCGTGGGGATGGTGGAGGGGACTGGAGAGGCTAGGGATGAGGCCAGGGAGGTTGAGGGTATGGGCACCGGGGCCACGGAGGCCGGTGTTGGTGCTGAGGTCGAGGAGGCCGCGTTCGAGGAGGATGAAGAGGAGGGGGATGACGATGGGATGGACAATCCCGACGAGGCCGAGGTGGACGCTCCTGGGTCCACACGGGCCGTGGTATGTTTCTAACCTTTTAGTCTTAGCCTTTTACTTTGGTGTATATGCATGTGTCTTGGTGGTATGAATAAATGATTTAGCGTACTTGTGTATGTGTATTTTTTGATAAGCATGCTTGGTGTATAAGTTAATCACAGTGGGATGTGTAAGCATGCTGTATGGGTTTTTTTTTTTTTAGGGAGGGGGCAATTTCTATATATATATCCATGTTTGTTATATGCATATAAAGGAGAGAGAAGTGATATGGCTAGTATGCTTGCATGCGATACTTTTCTACGTGTATATGACTTCGTACGTGTTTGATCGTGGTAGAGCATGAGAAATTGTATGCATGGATTTCATGGGTTCAAGTGCTTTCTATATGTTTTAGGCGTGTTTAGGGAAAGTACATAAGCATGATAGGCCGTGATGCAAGACATAGTGTGAGTGGTGACCTCGGTGGGATGATATATTTTTGTTTGCATGCGTGGTCATATGTAGTTTCTTATTTTCATGCTTCGGTCTTTTATTTTAGTATATGGAAGTTTTACTTTGCTAAGCATGGTTTAAAATGAATTCATAGATTTTGGATTCTCACCTCTTGATTGCCTTTTTAACTAACCCATCTCTTCTTCGTTTGTTTGTAGCGGCCGAATCATATCCGGGCTTTATGGCATGGGACGAAGAGGTGGTATGATGCCTTGGGGCAGGAGGAGAGGAGCTTAGTGGATGGGGCGGGCTTCCGCTCCTTCTTTTTGATCGAGCCGTTCCACGTCCATCGCCCATATGTGGAGGCATTGGCGGAGAGATGGGACCCGGAGAGTTGTACGTTCATCCTCCCTACCGGCGCTGTCATGCCAACGCTCGAGGACGTCCATCGAATCACTGGCCTTCCGGTCTTGGGGGAGGCAGTGATTGTGGCCACCCTTGCGGACCACAGGGGGCTTTTCCGAGAGCTGATCGGGGAATGGGAGTTCGTGGAGCGGGAGCGGACGCTGAACCGGATCCCTTTGGGGAGGCTTTCGGGGCAGTATGGCCTCGGTTCATTTACAGAGCGTCAGAAGGCGAAGCTGCAGCTAGCTTCGAGAGGAGGCGGGTGATGATCGAGGCGAGAGAGGCGGCCGCATGCCCACAGAGGGCACGGAGGGAGTTGAGGGCGTTCTTTTTTTACTTCTTTGGCCGAGTCCTCTTCTCGACGGCCTCCAACAAGGTTTCTTCTCATTCTTTCCTGCTGATGAGGGACCTAGAGGGTATGGGGCGCTATGCTTGGGGAGCAGCGATGCTTGCCCATCTATTCGCGGAGCTCTCGAAGAAGGTCAAGAGGGCCAGGGGAAAGAACCTTGGCGGCTTCGCGCCATTTCTTCTGGTATGTGTAAGTGGTAAGTGTCCTCTTCTTGGTTTAGCTCACTTTGATCATGATAATTTCCCTCTTGCTTTGCTAGGTCTTCGGGTACGAGCATTTCGCCATCGATCGCCTGCCTTTGGCTCCGTTTGATCATGCCCTCCCTGTCACGCCCCAGGGAGGCCATCCCCAAGACGTGGCAATAATATAATATCAGCTATCATAAACAAGAGGTCAACAATGACTCCAATAAATAATACACAAGGCTTATGAAGCAATGACAACTGATAATACAACTGAAAAGCGGAAGCATGAACTACAATAAGTCTGTAAATCAAAAATATTATTACAGACTCGAATACACAATCACTGTCCTGTGAGAGCTAAGTCTAGCCAATAAAATACAACAAGTGCCACACGCACGAATTACAAATACACGAGACTCTAGGACTGCTGACAGCCTCGCACTCGCCAATCCGCCGGACATAACGCTTCCACGCACGCAAGACCACGCCCTAGAGAAACTCCAGCTCCACGCCCAACAACGCCCCTGTAAAAGAAACAGTACGCGAGGGGTGAGCTACAAGCTCAGTGAGTGGTTGGAAACCAAACACCACTATAACAATTTAATGTTAAGGCAATTTCCTTACAAGGAAAGACATGGGTTGAAACCCAATGGATAATAGGGTCACACGGCGGTGCAACCCATCTCACCCACACCCTCACTCCCGAAGGGAGACTCTTGGAACTCTTGGGGAGAGACCATACCGTTTGTCAAGGAGACGTGGAATTACTGATCAACACAACACTATTGTGATCATCTACATAGAGATAATTGTCATCGATGTCTCTCAACATCGATACCTAACCGGACCCAACAAATATGGGAACGGGTGAACAAACAAATGGGTCACGTAGCGACGTGACTCAACACATTCGTCGCCCCCGCCCCCGAAGGGGAGCTCCAGGGAGACCCGGGGACAAACGAGGGTTAACCATGACACCACGTGTTATTGGTTAACGAGGCACAACGCGTTCATCTGCTACGAGGTAGAGATATATTTCGATACCTCAAGCATCAGGAGTAACAAACCCAGAGTATACTCGATGGGTATTTGGGTCACGTGGCGACGTGACAACAACTCATCCTCACCCTAGCCCACGGAGGGGTGACTCTAGGGACTTTTAGAACGAACTCAGTTGCTCTACACCCACCGTCATCCGGTAGCCCTCTCCCGGAGAGCCTCGACCTGATAGTCTTTCCATGGCCGCTATCTCTACCCTATGGGCGCTCGACACAGGACATCAACCCTAGGGGTCATAAATAGCGTGTGGGAGAACCCCACAGGACAACTATGAACCGGGCAGCTTCGACACGGATCCGATGAAGGGGAGAACGACTCTATCACATGGTAGTCCTCTCCCGAGTAGCCTCTACCTGGTAGCCTCCCAGGACAACTAAACCCGGGTAGCTTGGACACGGACGATATTGGGAGGAATTCTAACCACATTCGATAATCACATATCGAAGATAACCAAAGCTCTTGTACTCCCACACGGAGGCGCCACTCACACACGATGACTATCTCTACACTCGTGTAGAAAAGCCAAGGGTATAACCCAAAAAGGCGGTTCAGACACACGCCTAGCACGGTTAGGCCCAACTTAAAATGCCGTGGCTATCGGTTTAACAAAACCAATGCCACGATGAATTCTTTGAAATTCGATACGAATGCATCACTCGGATGCAAGGGGCGATTACATCGCTGGCACTTTAACTAATAGGGTACGACCCCACAGCGGGTCATACCTGTCGGTGTGTCGTCGGGAAGGATCCGATGTGGCGTGTTGGTGCTGTCGGAAAGGATCCTGGCGGTGCGCGGTGTGCGCGTGCGTGTGTGGGGGTTCTTCGGGGATTCGGATCGGATGCGTGCCCTGGCGGGCTCGGTCGGATCGTCTTCTCAGAAGGGTGAGGTGTCGTTCCTAGTTGAGGCGCCCGACAGCGGCTCAAGAGGATTCCAGGGTTTGTGTGATCGCCACCTGCCTTTTCTAAAAGCAGGAAAAGGTTGGGTCGGATTTGATCGCCTATGTGGGGAGTTTGTGGGGTCTCCGCTCTGAGACACGGATATACCGTACACAGAGGTGAAAAACAGATAATCCTATTATGCTTCCGGGGCTTGACTAAAGGAGTCTTGGGACAAAGGGGTGTGGATATGGGGTGTGGATAGGGGGCGGCTAGTGGGTTTAAGCCGTCTGGATTGGGGCGGCTAGGTAGGGTTAGCCGTCCAGGGTCTGGGGGGATTTGGGCAGGACTTTGGTAGGAAATGGGTGGGGTCTTGGGCAGAGGCTAAGATAGGTTTAGCTCGGGTTTATGGAGGGTGGGATGAGAGGGTGTTTTTGTGTAGGGAATGGATTTTTCTCTCACAAAAGGGGGGTCTGTCTCTCTCTCTCTCTTGGGATTTCTAGTGGAGGAAGGGAATGGATTTGGGGGATGTGTGAATGACAATTGTGGATTGAGAATTGGTGATTGGTGATTTTTGTATTTGGGCTTGGGACCCCTCTATTTATAGTAAAAGAGAGGCAGGGAAATATCCCGGGGGTAATGGAGTGGGTTGGCTTCGATTAGACCCCTCATTAATTCTCTGGTTCTTCTGTCAGAGACCAGGTGAAGGGCGGCTAGTTCTAACTAGCCGCCCGGGATGGGGCGGCTACTTCCTGGTAGCCGCCCCACTCATGACCTGCCAAACGTCCCATCTCTGACAAGCGGTGGCTAAGAGAGGGCGGCTAAAGGTCATGACCCGCCGCAATGATCAGCATTTAATGCTGCTTTATGTCCCATCCAGGGGACTGGTCCAAAGTCGGCTAGGGGGCGGTTAGGGGGGCGGCTAGTGTAAACTAGCCGCCCGGTTTGGGGCGGCTAGTTAGGGCTAGCCGCCCCTTTCCAGGGACTTAGGTTTTTAGGGTTTTGGGTTTTAGGGTAGATTTAGGTTTAGGTCCGGGCTAGGGTTTGGTTTAGGGTTAGGGTTTGGGCTAGGGTTTAGGTTTTGGCTTAGGGTTAGGGTTAGGGTTTCCGGCTTCCGAGGCTTCCGGTTTCCCGAACTTTGGTTCTCTACTGGATGTCCAAATGTGGGATATTTTCGTGTGTTACTTGAAGTATTTCTATTTTTCTGGACGGTCAAAATTGGGGTATCTACAATTGTCCCTCATCGGACGGAGTCTTCGTGCGAAGCAGGAATGACTTCGACCGATGATAAGGAAAGAGACCCCTATTTTGGCCGGCCCGACCTTCAAGGAGTTATGCCAACACGAACAGTACTATTCGGGGGGTTTGATTTAGACCGTCAGAGGCTAGGTCTTGACTTAGAATTTTTAACCGAGAGGATGATCCAGGTGGAAGGCGAGAAAAGTAAATGGTGAGTGATCCAACCCGCGGTCGGGGTTCTTAGCTATCGTGCGCGGAGCAGCCCAGCGTTAGTTTCCTCGTGCCTACCGTTCCCGTGCTTGGGAAAACTCAGCAAGGAGGGGATATCGCCGACAGAAAGCAAGTAAAAGTTGAGTTTGGGTGAATTGGATCATCTGAAGGGTAAGAATTCTAGAAAAGAACCAGAACTGAAGAAATTTGAATTTGAACGGTATTGAACGTGTGGCAAAACCTCAGGGGAGTCGTGTTTGATCAAGTAATGTCTGGAAATAAGCCAATACATGGCTGTTTGGTATGGAGAACCTTGAAATTTAAGGCTGAAAAGATTGGAAAGGGGTTTTTTTAAATGAAAGAGAAAACAGGGAGGGGCGGCTAGTTGTAACTAGCCGCCCGTAGCCGCCCCTCGACTGGGTCCCTTATAACCGAAAAGGGACCCTCTCTCTCTCCCCATACGTTTTAAAACGGTTACTCTTCCCTCTTCTCTTCTTCTTTTTCATTTTTAAACCAAAAATCTTGATTCTAAAACACCTTGAATCCTTTGTTTTTGCCTTCCATCATTCCTTTCTTCTTGATTTCGGAGCCCTAGATTTTCTTTGGGGTTTTTCTTTTGTGCAAAATCGGAGGAGATGACGAAGGGGAAGAGGACGGCTTCGATGATGAAGCGCCTTAGGTCTTCCTGAGAGCAGAGAGGGGCTGTCTCGGGGTCTAGTTCATCGGGGAGTGATCGGGTGGAGGAAGAGGTCGTGAGGGAGGCCGTGGGTGCGGCGGAGGTGCCGTTAGTGGATACCGGTGCGGTTAGGGGCACGGGCACTTCTTCGGGGGCTGTCCCAGAGGTTGGGGGTACTATGATAGGCTACACACGCAAGAGGAGGCATGGGGATCGATCGGCAGTGGTCGAGGAGGTGGTTTCGGGGGTTGGGGGATTGGTTGAGGGTGTGATGGAGGGAGGGGCCGAGGTCGAGGGGGTAAGTGAGAGTGAGAGGGCATCATTGGACGCCATTATTGGGATGTTAGATAGGGAGGCCATAGAGGCCTGGGCAGCAGAGGAGGAGAGAAGGGCTATGGGTGTTTTTGAGGGCTTAGCCTCCGGTGCCGCGGGCACGGAGGAGGTCGGAGGGGCTGATGATGGGGAGGAGGCTGGGGAGGCCGAGGGTGTGGGCATGGGGGCCGCGGAGGCCGGTGTCGGTACTGGGGCTGAGGCCGAGGAGGCCGTGTTTGAGGGGGACGAGGAGGGAGATGACGACGGGATGGACAATCCCGACGAGGCCGAGGTGGACGCTCCTGGGTCCACACAGGCCATGGTATGTTCCTAACCTTAGTCTTAGCCTTTTATATGTGCATGTCTTTCGTGGTATGCATAGGTAATAGTGGGTGATTTGTGTGTCTAATATGCATGAATAGATAATAGTGGGTGATGTGTGTGTCTAATATGCATGAATAGATAATAGTGGGTGATGTGTGTGTCTAATGTGCATGAATAGATAATAGTGGGTGATGTGTGTGTGTCTAATATGCATGAATAGATAATAGTGGGTGATGTGTGTGTCTAATATGCATGAATAGATAATAGTGGGTGATGTGTGTGTCTAATATGCATGAATAGATAATAGTGGGTGATGTGTGTGTCTAATATGCATGCTTATATGTGTAGTTTGATCACGGTGGGATAATAAGCATGCGAATATGGGTTTTGTGTTGGAATAAAAGAAGGGGACAATTTTCATATGTGCATCCATGTTTGTCGTATAAGGGAAGGGAAATGACACATCTTAGCATGCTTGCCTGTGGTGGCTTTTGTATGCATATATTTTTCAGAACATATATATTTTTATATGCATTTGATCATGATGGTGTAGTATGTGTATGCAATTTACGGGTCTAAGCTCCTTTACATGCTTGGGGTGGGTTCGTGAGAGGTGTATAATCATGCTAGACGGTAAAATAGAGAAGGTATGCAAGTAATGACCACGGTGGGATAAGAAGGTATAACAGGTAGTCATATGAAACGTGTTTTGTGAATGACTGAAGGTGAGCCTACGCGTGAAGTCTTCTATTTTTCATGCTTTTGTTTTAGCATATGAAAGCTTATCTTGCTAAGCATGGTTTCTAAATGAATTTGTAGACTTGGATTCTTACTTCTCGACTACTTTTTAAACTAACCCATGTTCCCTTCGTTTGTTTTGTAGAGACCGAACCGTATTCGAGCTCTGTGGCATGGGACGAAGAGGTGGTACGATGCCTTGGGGCAGGAGGAGAGGAGCCTGGTGGATGGAGCGGGCTTCCGTTCCTTCTTCCTGATCGAGCCATTCCACGTTCACCGTCCTTACGTGGAGGCTTTGGCGGAGAGGTGGGATCCGGAGGGTTGTGCTTTCATTCTCCCCACCGGTGCTGTCATGCCGACCCTCGAGGACGTTTATCGGATCACCGGCCTTCCGGTGTCAGGGGAGGCAGTGATCGCGGCCACCCTTGCCGACTATAAGGCACTTTTCCAGGAATTGATTGGGGAATGGGACTACGTGGAGTGTGTGAGGACACTGAACCGGATCCCCCTCAGACAGTTGTCGAGGCAATACGGCCTTGGCTCCTTTACAGAGCGTCAGAAGGGCGAAGCTGCAGCTAGCTTCGAGAGGCGGCAGGCGATGATCGAGGCAAGAGAGGCGGCCGCGTGTCCACAGAGGGCACGGAGGGAGTTGAGAGCGTTCTTCCTCTACTTCTTCGGCCGGGTCCTCTTCTCGACGGCCTCCGACAAGGTTTCCTCGCATTCCCTTCTGCTGATGAGGGACCTGGAGGGCATGGGGCGATATGCTTGGGGAGCGGCGATGCTCGCCCATCTCTTTGCGGAGCTCTCGAAGAAAGTCAAGAGGGCCGGGGGAAAGAACCTTGGCGGCTTCGCGTCATTTCTTTTGGTACGTGTGTCCTTTTTTCGGCTTAGCTTACTTTAATCGTGATAATTTTCCTCTTGCTTTGTTAGATCTTCGGGTACGAGCATTTTGCCATTGATCGCCCGACTTTGGCACCGTTTGATCATGCCCTCCCCTGGGCTATGAGATGGGAACCTCGGGGGTCTTCTCGTTTGCACCGCCTCGCCCAATTCCGAGAGGCCTTCCGCGTCTTGTCGGAGGAAGAGGTATGAGTTTTCTTTGAATTTCTTTGGCTTGTATTTGGTTTTCTTTTGACTAAGCACTCTTCCTATCTTTCGATGTTTTTTAGATGACGTGGAGGCCTTACTCGGAGGAGGTTCCCAAGGCCCTGGTGCGAGACGTCTGGCTGATCTACTTTAATGAGGTCGTATTCCACGCGATCAGCCGGGTCGTCCGCCAGCTTGGGTACCATCAGTGGGTGCTCGATCCTCTGCCGCGGTGCCCCTTGATTCCGGTGGCCGGGATTCCTCGGGACACGAATCTCCCAAGGAATTACGCTATGTACGTGGCAGGATGGATGGGTCGAGGCGTCTTGGTGGAGCGTCGTCCTGAGGTGACTTCGAGTGACGAATACCTAGCTTGGTATCGTCGGGAGTATGCGGGTATCCTCGGGACGATGGAGGAGGAGATCCCGGATGCCTACGTAAGTTTGGAAGCTCTCCTTCTCTTCTTCGTTCTCTTTTACTTGAATATTTTCTGAGTGGTGTTGCTTTTGTAGGTTGAGTTGAACGAGATGGAGAAGAGGCTCAAGATCGCCAATGAGCACCTCCAAGCGCGGGCCAGGCAGATAGAGGCCTGGCGGGCACAGAGAGGACGCTTGCATGCTCTGTGGATGTTTTGTCGAGAGCGAGGGCCGACAGTGCTTCCTCTTCTTCCGCCCCTCCTTCCATGATTTCCGAGCGAGAGCTCGAACTGACGAGGGAGCTAGATGCGGCCCGGAGCGAGTTGATGACCATATGGATGGAGTTGGGCCAGGCGAGGGGTAGGGCTTCTCGGGCTGAGGAGGAGACGGACCGGCTGAGGTCCATGGTGGCTTCGAGAGAGGAGGGGTTCATCACCCTAGGCCGTGAGAGGGACTCCCTCCAGATGAGGGTGTCAGAGTTGGAGGCTTCGGCAAGTGTTCCCAGAGGTTTGATGGGGGACTTGGTTCGTTCTCTCCAGGCGGCCGGGGATAGGGATCGAGAGGCGCTCAGGGCGTCGGAGGCGAGGGCGCGGGAGTTGGAGGAGAGGTTGAGGGCCGCCGAGGATCGGGCCAGAGGGACAGAGAGTCGCCTCCGACAGAGATTGGAGAGGAGAGATAGAGATATGCAGCAGGTCTGTCTCTGGGAGGCGACCATGAGGGGGAAATTGGTTGGAGGGGGCTCTATGACCGAGGCGGACCTCGATCTTCTTCCACTTGAGCCTGACCATTCTCTCTCGGCTTCCTTGGCTACCGGGGCCACCTTCAGCCGCGCCTCTCGTCCTTCGGTGTCTCGGAGTCGTGGGATATACGCGAGGGCCGCGTCTTCGGTTCGAGAGACTCCTGCCGCTCCCGACGCTCCAGAGGTTCAGTCTTCTCCTCATCCGCCGCTCCCTTCTCAGCCAAGTCAGGACGTTCCTCCTACTCAGCCTCCAGCGGATGACGATACGCCGAGGTATAGCTTCTTTGTGTCTTGGTTTTAAGTAGAAGAATAGTATATATGCGATGAATTCATGCTTTTCTTCTTTTGTTTTTGGTTTTAGGTGATATTTCGGTGAGGTATAGCTCAAGACTTCGGAGTTTGGAGCGTTTCGAAGGAAAAATATCCTCTTTTATGCTCTCTCTTAGGTTTAGAAAAACAGTCTATGTTTGTGGTTTTGGTGGGACAATTTAATTTCTCGTTTATATGCATGGTTTAGAATAATTTAGCATGGATGTTTAGGTGTTTAAAGAGCTCCCTTTATTTAGAAAAATGAGTATTTCGTGGATGGGTGATTTTAGTGTTTTTATACGTTTAATTCATGGATGGGTGTAGGGTTTTGATTATATATTTGTTTTAGCATGGTATTTATACAGGTTTTGTGTATGAATATGTGTATGAAATGTGTACATGCAGGTTTTGGAAAGAACTGATCTCAATAGGTAAAGAAGTGTTGAAGAGTTGATCGAATACGGACCGACACAGCTGAAATAGGTGCAGGCAGGGGGCGGCTAGTGTAAACTACCCGCCCAGTGAGGGGCGGCTAGTTGTGCTTAGCCGCCCCCTGCCTGGGGCTTCCTCACCAGAAACAAAGGGCAAGGGCGGCTACTTTAAACTAGCCGCCCAGTGAGGGGCGGCTAGTTGAGTTTAGCCACCCCCTGCCTGAGGCAATTTGGATCTGCTGCTCTTGTCTGCTGCTGCTGCCGCCAAAAGTCTTCGTGACCGTTTCAACCTTTGAGATCTACAAAAACATCCCTTCCATGGACCAAGTGTTAAATCTGTCCGGATTGCGCCCCTGCACTGACTTTCGAGCTCTTTCTTGCTTGAATTGTCAAGGGCTACAATCCATCTTAAGGTGAAATGGACAAAGATAATGCGAGAAGGTAAAGTGCGGGAGACCATGCTTTAGTATGCAAGGAAGGGATTCCAAGTGCGTGAGTGAAGAAAACTTTTAAGTATGTGTAAAAGGTGGGACAATTTCTTCTCAGGCATGTGCGGCAAGGGCACGAAATGAGTGGGGACAATTTTAATATTTGTGGGGGCAATTTTCATATGAGTGGGGACAATTTTAATATGAGTGGGGACAATTTTTCAAGAAAATCGGATGCCAAGGTGTTTTGGGAAAAGAAAAATGCAAGCTTATGCGTAAGTATAGTTGGCATAAGGGGGCATTTTAGTTCTTCAATGGTTTCTTACGTGAGAGGGTAATGTTCTCGATTTTCTGAAGTAAAAGATGCCATCAAGTCCCTGTGGAGGAGCCCTTGTGGTCACCCATGTCCAAACCAGGATTGTATTTGAACGGTATAAGCCTTAGGTGTCGATTTTTCTAGGTTCATGGGTTTCAAAGGCTTAATCGTATTATTCTAAACATGCTGAAAAATCCATGAGTGTACCAAGAGTCGAGTCAAATAAGCTTCCCTTGGATAAGCAAGTTTCTAAGTGAACTCATGTGAGTGTGTGTAGTTTGTAAACCTGGACATGATCTATCTTTGGTCGAAATTTCGCCTTTCCCGGCAGACGTAGTTCAATTTAGAATCCCATTGCGAAAATAAAAAGGGGGGGGGGGAAGGGGTAAGAGTAATATCTTCCTTTTGGGCAATATTTTAGAATTGTCCCAGTCTAGCACATGTCTTACTTTCTAGGTCCCTCTGGCTTTCTTCTTTTTACCACTTCTTTATTTTGGGTGGAAAGTACAGTCCGTTGTTTGGATGTGTACTGGTATAGCCGTTGTCTAGCGTATACCGTGCGTAAAGGCGTGAAAGCCTGCTAAAATAGAGAGTTTAACCCGTTCACTTGGGTGTTATTTTTCTTTTGTTGGCCTCTCATTGCCTGATTTTTTTTGATTTGAGGGGGGGGGCTCTTCTGTTTTTCACCCCGATTCTTTTCATGCTTCCCCTCTAGAAGTGTTTGTATAGTGCCAGAGCCAGTTTTGGGACATATGCCAGGTCTAGGTAACTCCTCATTTTGACCTAGGGTTAATACGAGTAGGGCAGAAATAAGGGATGTTTTTGCTTTGGGGGTTTTAAATTGTCCCAGTCTACGGGGTAGGCAATTTCTCTTCTTTCAGGTGAATCTAGTCCAGTCATACGTGTGTTAAGGAAACGGCATGATTTGGCGGAAATGTGTTCAAATAGATACGAGTTTATCTTTGAGAGTCTTATAATTCTATCATCAAGTACTAAACGCTGGAAATCGCAGGAAGGAAGAATAATAGTTCTTAAATATTGAAAGCTATTTATGCATGGAATTTCTTTAGAAAAAGTGCATTCCACGAACCTGAAACCTCGACTCCTTCGGCATCTACCAGGCGGTAGGCATTCCCGGAATAGGCATGGGTCACATAGGGTCCCTCCATGTGGGTTGTAACTTCCCTCTTGGGTGAGGCTGTCTTGATGGCATGATTTGCTTGAGTACTAGTTCCCGATTTCAAATTTTCTTTTTATTACCTTCTTTTCAAATGCCCTTGCCACCCTTCTTTTTTCGTCTTTTTCACTCTTTTTGGTATTTTTTCATATTTTTCAAAAGTGTAAAGACACATACATGCTTATGGTTTTTGAAAAGGGGCATGTGTCAGCGAATAGATATGTTTTTGGAAAGAGAATGGGGATAAAGTTTGGAAAGCGGTTTTGTTTTTAGAAGGGGAGTATGGAAAGGTAGTTTGTAAAAATGTTTTCGGCGGAAATCATGGAAGTACGGCTTTGTAAAACATTTGGTTTTGAAGAAGCACAGATTTGGAAAACATTTTCGTTGTGAAGAAGAGTGTGGGGAACATGTTTTTTTTTTTGCAAATTTTTTGGAAAACATGTAAAGAAAGTTTGGGAAAGTGTTTTATTTATTATATTTTTAAAAGCGTGGAAATACGGTTTGGTAAAACTTTTGTTTTGAAGGAGAGTGGGAAAACATTTTTTTGTAAAAACATTTTTGTTTGTTTTTAAAGAAGAGTGGAAATAAAGCTGGAAACAAGTATGTTCAGAGTTGGGGAATGAAAGCTGATCAGCATGCATTTTGACCGTAGGGCTAGTGTGAACATGTTATGTATCGCCCAGTTGTTCTCGTTCTCATACTAGAGGCGCGCCTCTCCCCAGATTGTCAGAATATGACTCAAGAAGGGCAGTCGAAGGCATTGGTGCCGGGGGGAACAGATAGCTTGGATGCTGTCTAACCATGGTCGCCCCAACATCAATGGGTACCTTGTGTCGATGTCGGCCACGAAGTAGACTACTTCACAGATAAGAGGGCCAACGGACAGCTCGAATGTTCTGGGGCCGCGGAGAGTCTTCCCGGTATGGTTGAAAGCTTGAATAGTATGGTGGGCCGGTTGGACGGGAGGACGGCCTAGTCCGGGTATCTTTTGGTAGGTGAAGCCCGTCATTATTGTAGATACCCCAATTTTGACCGTCCAGAGAGACAGAAATACTTCAAGTAACATACGGAAATATCCCACAAGTGGACACCAATAGAGAACCAAAGGTTCGGTAAACCGGAAACCCTAACCCCAGCCTTGACCTAAACCTAAACCGGAAACCCTAGAACCTTGACCTAGCCTTAAACCCTAACCCCAAACCCTAGCCCAAACCCTAAACCTAAGCCAAACCCTAACCCAGACCCAAACCTAAACCTACCCTAAAAAACCAAAACCCTAAAAACCTAAAGTCCCTGGAAAGGGGCGGCTAGCCCTAACTAGCCGCCCCTCACTGGGCGGCTAGTTTACACTAGCCGCCCCCCTAACCGCCCCCTGGCCGACTTTGGACCAGTTCCCTGGATGGGACATAAAGCAATATTAAATGCTGATCATTGCGGCGGGTCATGACTGGATGGGACATAAAGCAATATTAAATGCCGCCCTCTCTTGGCTGGATCAAACCAAATAGCCGACCCAAGCCACCGCTTGTCAGAGATGGGACGTTTGGCAGGTCATCATAGGGGCGGCTACCAGGAAGTAGCCGCCCCATCCCGGGCGGCTAGTTAGCACTAGCTGCCCTTCACCTGGTCTCTAACAGAAGAACCAGAGAATTAATGAGAGGTCCAATCGAAGCCAACCCACTCCATTACCCTCGCGATATTTTCCTACCTCTCTTTTACTATAAATAGAGAGGTCCCAAGCCCAAATAGAACAAGAAAAAAAATCCACAACAACCACCAATTCATCTTCAAACCCTTCCACCACTAGAAATCCCAAGAGAGAGAGAGAGAGAGCCTCTTGTGTGAGAGAAAACACCCATTCCCTTCATAAAATACCCTCTCATCCCACCCTCCATAAACCCAGGCTAAACCTAGCTTAGCCTCTGCCCAAGACCCCACCCTTTTCCTACCAAACCCCTGCCCAAATTCCCCTAGACCCTGGACGGCTAACCCTACCTAGCCGCCCCAATCCAGACGGCTCAAACCCACTAGCCGCCCCACACTCACACCCCACCCACACTCCCTTTGTCCCAAGACTCCTTTAGTCAAGCCCCGGAAGCAGAATAGGATTACCTGTTTTTCACCTCTGTGTACGGTATATCCGTGTCTCAGAGCAGAGACCCCACAAACTCCCCACATAGGCGATCAAATCCAACCCAAATCATTTCCTGTTTTTAGAAAAAGCAGGTGGCGATCACAAAACCCCTTGAATCCTCTTGAGCCTCTGTCGGGCGCCTCAACCAGGAACGACACCCTCACCCCTTCCGAGAAGACGATCCGACCGAGCCTGCTAGGGCACGCATCCGATCCGAATCCCCGAAGAACCCCCACACACGCGGATTTCTCGACACCGACAATTATGTTCATTCCTGACCCTGGATCCACGAAGATGTTGTTTAGCCAAAACATTTGAAGTCGTTCGCGGATGTGTAGGGGGTAGACTCGCAGTCTGGGATCCGGGAGGTCTTGGTCAGTGAACGAAATGGTCATTGGGCGGCGGGGGCCGTCGACAGTGTCGGTACTCTTGGAGGACCCGTTGTCGTCCGGATGCAGATCATCCGACGTACATTCCCCTCCTTCGGGTCCTTCGCTAGCTCCTTCGGGGATCTCCTCAAATTGCTCTTCTTCTTCGTCTCCTCCCGGGTTTTCTAGTCCGTTTTCGTCGGACTCGATGTTGATGACTGCGGGAAGGGCGAGAACTGCATCTTCTTCTTCGCCATAGAGTATGGCAAGGTCATGATTGTCGAGGTTCAGCTGGAAGGGCTCGTTCTGCTCTTCCTCCTCGGATTCTTCGGACAGATTGTCGTCGGTGACATCTTCTGAACTGCTTGGTTGTGGTGATGGTTGTCTCCCTCTCCTGACCATGTTTACTATGTGGGCTCCAGATGTGGATGCTTGGTTGTGACCTGGCAATGGGTCAGTAAAAATGCCAAGTGGCTTGGAGGCTCGAGAATTGCCCTGGTTTAAGTGGCTTTTGATCATGGCCCAATCAAGGCGCCTGTCATCATTAAAATCATAGATAAAATCCTTAAAAACAATGCATTGTTCTACGGTATGACCATGTTGTTGGTGGTATTGACAGTAACGCAGTCTGCTGGCCCCGGGGAGTGGAGGTTTAGCAGCTGGGAGGGAGATACTATTTGTGTCCATCAGTACCCTAAAAATTCTAGTTAGTGTTTCTGGGAGGGGAGGGTAAGAGTCTCTCTTTCCCATTCGTCTTTGATCATAGGATGTCGGAGGGGAGACCTCACTATAAGTATTTTGGGAGGGCTACCTAGGACTTAGGTTCTGACTTCTTAAGAAGCTGGAATAGAAAGGGGTCCTAGGCTGGCCTTGACTTGAGATTACAGGGTTTTGGACCGGGGAACTTTGGATTATCGGGTTTTGTTGTGTCGGCACGGGGACGGGTACTGATCGAGTAGTGAAGTTCTAGTTGATTGGCCGAGGCGGTGCATACTCGGATGAACCGGACGAGTACTGTCTCGGAGCCGTTCCTCGATCAGGAACTCGTGCTCCGTTCGGGTAGAGTGCCGATACTTGTGTAATAATCTCCTCTACCGTGGGGGTTTGTGCCTTGCGAGGCGGTTGTCCAACCCTATGGCTGATAGGTGGGGACTGGGTTTGGACTACTGGGGCTGCACAACGGGAAATCCTGTTGTGCCGGTCAATTAGAAGCTGATACGTAGTACAGTCTCCGTACGAAAGGCTCGTACGAAGTTCTGGACTCAGGCTCTATAACATCATGTCAATTTCTTGACATTCTGTGAGTTGTAGGCCGGTTCGGTGGATAAGTGTGCGTCACCGAGACACGTATTGCTCAAATTCCTCCCTAGGCCTCATTCTCTCTACGGTTAAATCCGAAATAGAGGGGGTTCTAATCCTCTGATAACCGTAGCGGCCCAAGAATTTCTCGCTTACAGCCGAGAAATTCAACAAGTGATCTACAGGGAGGGTGGAGAACCATTGTAGTGCTTCTCCTTCCAATGATTTTTGGAAGAGGAAGACTAGCAGAGGTTGATTATCTAGAAACGGGCGTGCGTCTAGATAAAAGGCAGTTAAATGAATGTCTGGGTCTCCACGACCGTTATACCGGCGGAATTTGGGGATTTTGAATCCCTCCGGTAGGTGGACTGACGGGATTTGTCTCAGGTTATGTAGAGACATGTGTTTGGGGGCTGAGGGACCAGTCTCGGAGAGGATTCTCCGGATGGTTTCATCCAGCGTCTCTCCCCTGGGAGGGCTGCCTAGCGGTCCCGGGTTTGGGGTGGCCTGGTAAGGGCCTGGGGTGGAAACGGCTGGGAATATTGGATTCACGGGGGAAAGGGGGTGAATGAAAAGACGCTCGGGTTGACCGAGTGACTGGGCGTGAATGGGGTCTTGGGAATGGCCTTAGGAGTTTTGACAGGGACCTCCTGTCTTAGGGTTTTGACCTGGCGGTAGTCGGCGAGGTCATGAAACATGTCCTCTACAGATTGATATCCTAGACTGGCCATCCTTTCCTCTAGATGGGTCAGGAATTGCGTGGCCTGACCCCCTCTTGGTGGGTTCTTTCCTCTAGTATCTCCTCCTCTATGCGGGATTTCATGATGCGTGTGAAATGATTTAACGGAACGAATGCAGATATAAAGCAGTAAATAAAGCGGTAAAGGATTGCGCAGCGGTGTGCGGCTTACAAAGCAGTAAAGGATTGCACAGCTGTGTGCGGCTTACAAAGCAGTAAAGGATTGCGCAGCTGTGTGCGGCTTACAAAGCGGTAAAGGATTGCGCAGCTATGTGCGGCTTACAAAGCGGTAAATGATGCTGTGATGTGAATTAGAGAAGGAACTGATTCGAGAGGTCAGAAATTCTAACCTTCGTAGAGGGTTGATAGCATTCTAGTCAAGCTTGTAAAAGGGGGAGGATTACTTTTTATTGTTTTTCACGAGGGAGGTCCCACCGTGATCGCCAGATTTTGTCGTTGTGTCGTCGGGAAGGATCCGATGTGGCGTGTTGGTGCTGTCGCAAAGGATCCCGGTGGTGCGCGGTGTGCGCGTGCGTGTGTGGGGGTTCTTCGGGGATTCGGATCGGATGCGTGCCCTGGCGGGCTCGGTCGGATCGTCTTCTCAGAAGGGTGAGGTGTCGTTCCTGGTTGAGGCGCCCGACATCGGCTCAAGAGGTTTCCAGGGTTTGTGTGATCGCCACCTGCTTTTTCGAAAAGCAGGAAAAGGTTGGGTCGGATTTGATCGCCTACGTGGGGAGTTTGTGGGGTCTCCGCTCTGAGACACGGATATACCGTACACAGAGGTGAAAAACAGATAATCCTATTCTGCTTCCGGGGCTTGACTAAAGGAGTCTTGGGACAAAGGGGTGTGGATATGGGGTGTGGATAGGGGGCGGCTAGTGGGTTTAAGCCGTCTGGATTGGGGCGGCTAGGTAGGGTTAGCCGTCCAGGGTCTGGGGGGATTTGGACAGGACTTTGGTAGGAAATGGATGGGGTCTTGGGCAGAGGCTAAGATAGGTTTAGCCCGGGTTTATGGAGGGTGGGATGAGAGGGTGTTTTTGTGTAGGGAATGGATTTTTCTCTCACAAAAGGGGGGTCTCTCTCTCTCTCTCTTGGGATTTCTAGTGGAGGAAGGGAATGGATTTGGGGGATGTGAGAATGACAATTGTGGATTGAGAATTGGTGATTGGTGATTTTTGTATTTGGGCTTGGGACCCCTCTATTTATAGTAAAAGAGAGGCAGGGAAATATCCCGGGGGTAATGGAGTGGGTTGGCTTCGATTAGACCCCTCATTAATTCTCTGGTTCTTCTGTCAGAGACCAGGTGAAGGGCGGCTAGTTCTAACTAGCCGCCCGGGATGGGGCGGCTACTTCCTGGTAGCCGCCCCACTTATGACCTGCCAAACATCCCATCTCTGACAAGCGGTGGCTTGGGTCGGTTACTCGGTTTGATCCGGCCAAGAGAGGGTGGCTAAAGGTCATGACCCGCCGCAATGATCAACATTTAATGCTGCTTTATGTCCCATCCAGGGGACTGGTCCAAAGTCGACCAGGGGGCGGTTAGGGGGGCGGCTAGTGTAAACTAGCCGCCCGGTTTGGGGCGGCTAGTTAGGGCTAGCCGCCCCTTTCCAGGGACTTAGGTTTTTAGGGTTTTGGGTTTTAGGGTAGGTTTAGGTTTAGGTTTAGGTCCGGGCTAGGGTTTGGTTCAGGGTTAGGGTTTGGGCTAGGGTTTAGGTTTTGGCTTAGGGTTAGGGTTAGGGTTAGAGTTAGGGTTTCCGGCTTCCAAGGCTTCCGGTTTCCCGAACTTTGGTTCTCTACTGGATGTCCAAATGTGAGATATTTCCGTGTGTTACTTGAAGTATTTCTGTTTCTCTGGATGGTCAAAATTGGGGTATCTACAATACCCTCGCCTATTACGGATAGGCCAAGTTAGTTAATCATGCGCGCATATATATATAGATATATAAGGAGAAAATCATAACATAATTATATGTGCCACATGCACAATAACATATTAAATAGCTATAGGGGTACTCCCTAACATGAATTTACATCATAAATAACGAATCATACAACATACATACAAGGTATGGCCTACTTAAACATGCTTATAAGGCCATTAATCATACAATCACACAAAATATATCATAGCATTCGTTGGTTATCACCAACTTGAGAGGAAAAGGTCAAGCGCGATCTCGCGCACTAACCGGTGCATGCCAATATTCTCGAGCGAACCTGAGTCTAGTAGGAACCACATATACTTACTCAGTTTACACAAAGAGGGAGGGTAAGAGAGGGAAAATCTCATCCTCTCAGGAAGCTGGTCATAGCTTTGCCCCAACAGATGGGTGCAACAACTATACCATTCCTCCAGTCTAATCGTAAGGGAATATTAGTACGCATCCGGTTATTAACCCAAGGTTTAACATGCTGGATATTACTCATATAGGAGAGAGTATTACAATACTACCTAAGGCATGCATATTCTATACATCCATAACTCATTCGAAAATACATGCCCGAAACACAAGGGGCGCATGAAAACACAGTTATTCAAACATGAATACATATTTATGCAAGTATAGGGTAGAATAGGGGGTTCTACACAATATACGAGCTATACAACCTAGCATGCATGGTATCTATCATATTTAGGGTGCAAATAAAGCCCCATGGAAGTGCGAAGCACGACTGCGTGCATCGAGCGCTCCCGGAAGGGTTGGAATCGGACCACTCACCGATACCCGGTTTGATGCGCGTCGAGTGGCAGCACGCGAGCAGGGTGAGCGGGGCAGCACGCACGCGAGACAACACGCACGCACGGAGAAGCACGCACGCACGGGGCATCACCCGGGGTGCGCAGGCAGGGCAGGGCGTGCTGGGCATGTTGCCGGGCATGCTGGGAACGGGCACCGGGCATGCTGCCGAGCATGCTGGGAACAGGTGCTGGGCACGCTGGGAACAGGTGCCGGGCACGCTGCCGAGAACGCTGGGAACAGGTGCCGGGCACGCTGCCGAGAACGCTGGGAACAGGTGCCAGGCACGCTGGGAACAGGTGCTGGGAATGTCGCAGGATGCGCTGGGCAGAGTCGCTGGGCGCGCTGGGAACGCTGCCGGACGCGCTGGGCAGAGTCGCTGGACGCACTGGGAACACTGCTGGACACAGACAGGGTCTGCTGGGGCACAATTGCTAGTGCTGCCAGGGCAGCAGGTGCTGGGCATTCTGGCACAGGTGCTGGGGCTGCTAGGCACAGGTGCTGGGGCTGCTGGCAGGGCACAGGCAGCACACACCCGGGCACGCCGACACCCCTACTCCCAAGCAACTAAGCACACACATACACCACACACACATAATTACAAACACTTGGCATGCACCACCTCCCAACACACCAAATGTGCCAACAAACTATAAAAAGAAGAGGGAAAAGCCTACCAAGAGAGGGGGAGGGAAGAGGGAAAAGCCTACCAAGAGAGGGGGAGGGATAGGCCCACGACCACCTCAACCGCCACCACCACAACCACCATCTCAGCCTCCACATCCCTTCTTCATGCTGAACCAGAGGGGAGGGGGAGTTAAAGGAGGAGAGGATGGAGAAGGAAAAGAAACAACAACACTTACACATCTTCTTTTCTCCATTTGAGCTCCTCCCCCACCATCACCACCACTTCCTCCACCCAAAGAGGGGCTGGACCAGAGCAAAAGTGGTGAAAAAAATAGGTTAAGGTCGTAACATTTAGGGGGTATTTATAGGCAAAGAGGAAATGAAATGACCAACCCGTCCTCGGACTAAAACTCTGGACAGCCTTCACTAAAATGGTCATAACTTCCTCAATACAGCTCCGAATTGCACGATTCCAATGGCATTGGAAAGATAAGAAGATTATCTACATCTTTCATGTTTACACCCAGATCAAATAACCTCTCCAGCAATTCCGAAAGATAAGAAGATTATCTACATCTTTTATGTTCATTCCTAACCCTGGATCCACGAAGTTGTTTAGCCACAACATTTGAAGTTGTCCGCGGATGTGTAGGGGGTAGACTCGTAGTCTGGCATCCGGGAGGTCCTGTTTAGTGAATGAAATGGTCATTGGGCGGCGGGGGCCGTCGACAGTGTCGGTACTCTTGGAGGACCCGTTGTCGTCCGGATGCAGATCATCCGACGTACGTTCCCCTCCTTCGGGTCCTTCGCTAGCTCCTTCGGGGATCTCCTCAAATGGCTCTTCTTCTTCGTCTCCTCCCGGGTTTTCTAGTCCGCTTTCGTCGGACTCAATGTTGATGACTGCGGGAAGGGCGCGAACTGCATCTTCTTCTTCGCCATAGAGTATGGCAAGGTCATGATTGTCAAGGTTCAGCCGGAAGGGCTCGTCTTGCTCTTCCTCCTTGGATTCTCCGGACAGACTGTCGTCAGTGACGTCTTCCGAACTGCTTGGTTGTGGTGATGGTTGTCTCCCTCTTCTGACCATGTTTACCATGTGGGCTCCAGACGTGGATGCTTGGTTGTGACCTAGCAACGGGTCAGTAAAAATGTCAAGTGGCTTGGAGGCTCGAGAATTGCCCGGGTTTAAGTGGCTTTTGATCATGGCCCAATCAAGGCGCCTGTCATCATTTAAATCATAAATAAAATCCGAAAAACAATGCATTGTTCTACGGTATGACCATGCTGTTGGTGGTATTGACAGTAACGCAGTCTGCTGGCCCCAGGGAGTGGAGGTTTAGCAGCTGGGAGGGAGATACTATTCGTGTCCATTAGTACCCTAAAAATCCTAGTTAGTGTTTCTGGGAGGGAAGGGTAAGAGTCCCTCTTTCCCATTCGTCTCTGATCATAGGATGTCAGAGGGGAGACCTCATTATAAGTATTTTGGGTGGGCTGCCTAGGATTTAGGTTCTGACTTCTTAGGAAGCTGGAATAAAAAGGGGTCCTACGCTGGCCTTGTCTTGAAATTACAGGGCTTTGGACCGGGGAACTTTGGATTGCCGGGTTTTGTTGTTTCGGCACAAGGACGGGTACTGATCGAGTAGTGAAGTTTTGGTTGATTGGCCGAGGCGGTGCATACCCGGATGAACCAAACGTGTACTGTCTCAGAGCCGTTCCTCGATCAGGAACTCGTGCTCCGTTCGGGTAGATTGCCGATACTTGTGTAATCCCCTCTACCGTGGGGGTTTGTGCCTTACAAGGCGGTTGTCCAACCCTATGGCTGATAGGTGGGGAATGGGTTTGGACTACTGGGGCTGCACAACGGGAAATCCTATTGTGCCGGTCAATTAGAAGCTGATACGTAGTACAGTCTCCGTACGAAAGGCTCGTACGAAGTTCTGGACTCAGGCTCTGTAACATCATGTCAATTTCTTGACATTCTGTGAGTTGTAGGCCGGTTCGGTGGATAAGTGTGCGTCATCGAGACACGTATTGCTCAAATTCCTCCCTAGGCCTCATTGTCTCTACGGTTAAATCTGAAATAGAGGGGGTACTAATCCTCTGATAATCGTAGCGGTCCAAGAATTTCTCGCTTACAGCCGAGAAATTCGACAAGTGATCTACAGGGAGGGTGGAGAACCATTGTAGTGCTTCTCCTTTCAATGATTTCTGGAAGAGGAAGACTAGCAGAGGTTGATTATCTAGAAACGGGCGTGCGTCTAGATAAAAGGCAGTTAAATGGATGTCTAGGTCTCCACGACCGTTATACCGGTGGAATTTGGGGATTTTGAATCCCTCCGGTTGGTGGATTGACGGGATTTGCCTTAGGTTATGTAGAGACATGTGTTTGGGGGCTGAGGGACCAGTCTCAGAGAGGATTCTCCGGATGGTTTCATCCAGTGTTTCTCCCCTGGGAGGGCTGCCTAGCAGTCCCGGGTTTGGGGTGGCCTGGTAAGGGCCTGGGTTGGAAATGGCTGGGAATATTGGATTCGTGGGGGAAAGGGGTGAACGAAAAGACATGACCGAGTGACTAGGTGTGAACGGGGTTTTGGGAACGGCCTTAGGGGTTTCGACAGGGGCCTCCTGTCTTAGGGTTTTGACCTGGCGATAGTCGGCGAGGTCATGAAACATGTCCTCTACAGATTGGTATCCTAGACTGGCCATCTTTTCCTCTAGATGGGTCAGGAATTGCGTGGCCTGACCCTCTTGGTGGATTCTTTCCTCTAGTATCTCCTCCTCTATGCGGGATTCCATGATGCGTGTGAAATGATTTAAGGGAATAAATGCAGATATAAAGCAGTAAATAAAGCGGTAAAGGATTGCGTAGCAGTGTGCGGCTTACAAAGCAGTAAAGGATTGCGCAGCGGTGTGCGGCTTACAAAGCAGTAAATGATGCTGTGATGTGAATTAGAGGAGGAACTGATTCGAGGGGTGGGAAACTCTAACCTTCCTAGAGGGTTGATAACATTCTAGTCAAGCTTGTAAAAGGGGGCAGAAGAGGATTACCTTTTGTTGTTTTTTCACGAGGGAGGTCCCACCGTGATCGCCAGATTTGTCGGTATCGTCGGAATCTTCCCTAGAAATGTGGGTGGTGTGTGTGTCGGAGGTGGGGATCCGGCGGGGTGCGCGGGGTGTGCGCGTGCGTGTGTGGGGGTTCTTCGGGGATTCGGATCGAAGGCGTGCCCTAGCAGGCTCGGCCGGATCGTCTTCTCGGAAGGGTGAGGATGTCATTCCTGGTTGAGGCGCCCGAGAGCGTCTCAAGAGGATTCAGGGATTTGTTTGATCGCCACCTGCTTTTTCTAAAAGTAGGAAAAGGTTGGGTTGGATTTGATCGCCTACGTGGGGAGTTTGTGGGGTCTCCGCTCTGAGACACGGATATACCGTACACAGAGGTGAAAAACAGATAATCCTATTCTGCTTCCGGGGCTTGACTAAAGGAGTCTTGGGACATAGGGGTGCAAATGGGGTGTGTATAGGGGGGCGGCTAGTTGGATCTAGCCGTCTGGTGAGGGGCGGCTACTTGGGTTTAGCCGTCCTAGGTCTGGTCTGGTTTGGGCAGAACTTCAGTAGGAAATGGATTTGGTTTTGGGCAGAGGCTAAGCTAGGTTTAGCCCGGGTTTCTGGAGGGTGGAATGAGAGGGTATTTTATGTAGGGAAATGGGTATTTCTCTCACAAAAGGGGCTCTCTCTTTCTCTCTCTCTCTCTTGGGATTTCTAGTGGTGGAAGGGATTGATCAAGTGAGGATGGTGGGTTGAAGATGTTGATTGGTGATTTCTTGGTGGTGTTGTATTTGGGCTTGGGACCTCCTCTATTTATAGTAAAAGAGAGGCAGGGAAATATCCCGGGGGTAATGGAGTGGGTTGGCTTCGATTAGACCCCTCATTAATTCTCTGGTTCCTCTGTCAGAGACCAGGTGAAGGGCGGCTAGTGCCAACTAGCCGCCCAGGATGGGGCGGCTACTTCCTGGTAGCCGCCCCTATCATGACCTGCCAAACATCCCATCACTGACAAGCGGTGGCTTGGGTCGGTTACTTGGGTTGATCCAACCAAGAGAGGGCGGCTAAAGGTCATGACCCGCCGCAATGATCAGCATTTAATACTGCTTTATGTCCCATCCAGGGAACCGGTCCAAAGTCGGCCAGGGGGGCGGCTAGTGCTAACTAGCCGCCTGGTATGGGGCGGCTAGTTAGGTCTGACCGCCCCTAGCCAGGGACTTAGGGTTTTTGGGTCTTAGGGTTAGGGTTTAGGGCCAGGGTTTAGGGCTAGGGTTTAGGGTTTCCGGTTTACGTTTAGGGTTGGGTTTAGGGTTTAGGTTCACCGAACCTTTGGTTCTCTACTTGGATGTCCAACTGTGTGATATTTCCGTGTGTTACTTGAAGTATTTCTGTCTCTCTAGACGGTCAAAATTGGGGTATCTACACTCTGGAGCTATCGGATGTAGCTCAACGCAGCTAAGTGCTCCTTCGGAGTGGAATTTGGAAAGTTTCTCAACTTTTTGACCACGCATCAGGGCATAGAAGCAAACCATGACCAAATTAGAGCCGTGCTCGAGATGGATCCACCCAGAAACAGAAAGGAGGTCCAGAAGCTGACAGGGAGGCAAGCAACCTTGAATCGGTTTATCTCCAAAGCAACTGGAAGAAATCTCCCTTTCTTCAAATTGCTAAGGAAAGCCGAAAAGTTTGATTGGACCCCCGAGTGCCAACAAGCCTTTGAAGAACTCAAGAGGTACCTCGCGTCACCCCCGCTGCTGATTAAGCCGAACCCTAGCGAATCGCTGTACCTTTATCTAGCAGTATCTAACCATGTGGTTAGCTCAGCCATGATCAAAGAGCATGAGGGGGTGCAAAGGCCAGTCTATTACGTTAGCAAGTCTCTCTGCAGACCAGAGTCCAGGTACTTGTACCTTGAGAAAATTGTTTACGCTCTTCTCATATCGTCTCAGAAACTCAGGCATTATTTTGTTGCTCACTCGGTCAATGTGGTGACCGACTACCCGCTAAGGCCTATCCTCAAGAAAGTCAATACTACCGGACGAATGTTGAAATGGACAATTGAATTATCCCCCTTTGACCTTCGATACATTCCAAGAAATGCTATCAAAGGGCAAGTGGTCGCTGATATCCTGGCTGACTTAACCCCACTGTCTGGAGAAATTCTGGTGATAAATGATCAAGATACAGAGATCGGTCTGACATGGACCTTGAACGTGATGGACTCCTGTTTGAGCATGCCATCAAGTTCGGCTTCAAAGCATCCAATAATGAGGCAGAGTACGAAGCCTTCATCGCAGGATTAGAGCTAGCAGCACACTTGGGTGCCCAAATCATTGAGATATATAGCGACTCGCAATTAGTGGTGCTCTAAAGTACCGGGGAATACAAAACTAGGGATGAGCGCATGACATCATATCAGGAGAAAGTGCAATTGCTGCTTTCTCAGTTCAAGTTAGCCAAGATACACCAAGTGGAGAGAGCTCTCAATGCTCAAGCAGATGCCCTAGCCACCTTGGCCTCATCCCTCAGCGGAAAACCGGTCAGAAGTGTCCAAATTGGCTACCTGAAAGTCCCGAGTATTGAAAGGACCAGTGAAATTTTAATGGTGGCATATGTAGAGGATTCGCCCAGCTGCATGACCGATATCAAGCGATACCTTTCGGAAGGAGTTCTATCGGAAAGCAATTCGAAGCGAGAAAGCTCAGGCAGAGGGCAGCCCGATATCGAATGTCCTCCATGGGAATCCTCTATAAGAGGAGCTTTCAAGGCCCTTATCTTAGATGTGTTGGACCCCGAGAAGCACAGCGAGTGCTCAACACGCTCCATTCAGGACTATGCGGGGGGACATATAAGATCCCGATCATTGGCCCTCTGGGCAGTGTCGATCGGATACTTTTGGCCAAGCATGAAAAGGGATTCAGCGGACCTAGTTCAGAAATGCGAGAACTGTCAGCGGTTCAGAACGCTCATCCATCAGTCGGCAGAGGACCTTGTTCCCAAGGCCATTCGCTCAATGGGGTTTGAACATTATTGGACCAATGCCCATGGCGGCGTGGCAAAAGCGCTTCCTGCTGGTAGCTATCGATTACTTCACCAAATCGGTGGAAGCGGTGCCTTTGGCAAGGATCAGGGATATCAAGGTTAAGTCCTTCCTCTGTAAAAAGATAATATGCCGTTTTGGAGTTCCACACTCCATCATTTTGGATAACGGTAAACAATTTGACAGCACCTTGATAAAGGACTTATGTGAGGAACTGAGAATACAGCATCATTTCTCCACCCCATGGTATCCCCAAAGCAATGGGCAAGCGAAAATCACAAACTGAACTATTCTCGACGGACTAAAAAAGAGGTTGGATATCGCGAAAGGCAAATGGGTTGATGATCTCCTGTCGGTCCTCTGGGCCTATCGGACCACTTCAAGGAGGTCTACAGGAGAAACTCCCTTCTCACTAGCTTTCAGAATTGAAGCCGTTCTGCCAGTCGAGACCGACCAACCTACACATCGAATTCAAGACTTCGACCGGACAGAGAATGATAGACAAATGATGCAGGATCTAGAACTCCAAGATGAGATAAGAGAGATTGCGGCAATAAGAACCGTGAATTATCAAAATCAGATATCTCGATACTACAATCGACGAGTATCGAGCAGGAGTTTCAGAGCGGGTGATCTAGTCCTCAGAGAAGTCTTTCCGGAGACCAAAAACAAGAAGGATGGCAAACTCAATCCAAATTGGGAAGTTCCATTCAAAGTCACCCACGTCGGGCCAAACAGAGCTTATCAACTTGAAATTATGGATGGGGTCGAGATTCCTCGTCCCTGGAATGTAATTCATCTTAAGAAATATTATCATTGAATGAAATGTGTCTCCCTTTCTTCAGTTTTCTATATGCATGAACAACACAACAGGACAAAGCCGCGCTCAATGGGCTGAATCCGATCAGGGTCGCTCTTTGCACACGATTTAATTCAGCCCTCGTAGCCCCGCACTAGCCGAATGGCACCCCAAAGCCACGCTCAACGGGCTGAATCCGATCGGGGTCACTCTTTGCACCCAATTCAGTTCAGCCCTCGCAGCCGTGCACTAGCTGAATGGCAACCCAAAGCCGCGCTCAACGGGTTGAATCCGATCGGGGTCGCTCTTTGCACCTAATTCAGTTCAGCCCTCGCAGTCGGCACTAGACGAATGATACCCCAAAGCCGCACTCAACGGACTTAATCCAATCGAGGTTGCTCGCACCTGATTCAGTTCACCCTCCCAGCCGTGCACTAGCCGAATGGCACCCCAAAGCCGCGCTCAACGGGCTGAATCCAATCGGGGTTGCTCTTTGCACCCGATTCAGTTCAGCCCTCACAGCCGCGCATTAGCCGAATGACACCCTAAAGCCGCGCTCAACGGGCTGAATCCGATCGGGGTCGCTCCTTGCACTCGACTCAGATCAGCCCCTGCATTTTTGCATTAACCGCACATCATAATGATTCGCTAAAAATCATGTCAGAATCACAAAACGATGCAAATAAAAGAGAGGTAAAGAGGCAAGTCGTGTAAGGAAAGCAGAACAACGACATAAACATTCAAAGCACATCAATGGAGCAAATTACAATTGTTCAAGCTCATTCATAATACAATAAAACAGCCCTTACACCATTGAAACTTGGAACCATGATTTTCTTTTAAAAAAAATCAAATCAATCAAGTCATTGTCATCTAAAGCGAAGTCGCAAAGGGCCAAAATGCCGGAAGCCATCCACCATATGCCGACCTAATTTCCCCCGGGAGCACGGCGTGAAGGAGCACGGTGAATCAAAGGAATGGAGTCTTCCTCGGCGTCATCTTGATTTTCAGCACCACCAGCCAGCGTCACCAGATCCTCATTCATGTGAACCACGGTTTCCGTGGATCAACCACTTGATGACATGCCTCTGACTCTGTAATATTCTTAGAGGGATCGCTCTTCATTCCTGTAAAATTAGCAGCTACCAGCTTTATGGCAGCTGAGTTATCTTGGCTGCCGGGAGAAGAAAAATCATTGACATCGATTATGTCAGACAAAGTGCAACCAAGAAAATTGGTTACCTGCTCGGAGATGTCCTGGACCTGAGGAGGGGAAGTTGGATTGGCAGGATCGTCCCTGTTGTGCCCGGCCTCAGGATTGAGGAATGGAGGACCTAGGATCTGTACAACTCGGTCAGCGTCAGGTGCAGGAGCTCCATTTCAGCAGTCATGAAAACCTTTGCGATAACCCTAGTCGTATGCATCTAAAGCGACCTCCTTGGACTTCTTTTCAATTGGGTCCAGAGGGTTCTTTACCTTCTCAAGAACCTGAATTTCAAAATCCAATGCTGCCTCCCTCCTCTGCTGCTTGGATTCGGAGGCGATGCGAGCCCTTTCAGCATGTTCCTCCTCCAGCACCCTGGATAGCTCGAGATGGCCATTTTTAAATCTTTTGATCTCTCTGGAGTGCTCCTCCAGAGCGGTCTTTAATTTGGCCTCGGCCATCTCCCAAGCAGCTCACTCTTCTTCGCAAGCATGATGAGCCCGAGCAATGTCTCCAACAACCTGATCGTACAATGGGCCCACTGAGCCCGCATAAACACTGAGCTGTACTACAAAAGGAAAGCTATAAGAATGGAAAGTATCAAGGAAATGGACAACCTTCCATGAGATGATTAAAACATAACGCACCTGATAATCTATGCTTTGGAGAATTGAACTAGTTTATGGAATAGAGATAGCGTTCGCCAAGGCCTTATCTTTCTCCAGAATGACCGACTAGATCAGACCAACGGCAACTTCACGGTCCTTCAGACCAGAATCAGAAATTCGGACTGGGCGAGAATTAGCCCGAGGAGCAGGAACGAAAGATCAAGCTTCAGGTTCCCTGGGAAGCGACGGTGGTGGAGGCAGCACGACAGCTGGAGCGACTTCGTTTCCTTTCCCCACGGGAGCATCCGGAGGAGGTGATTTCAATTGGGGAGACGAAGGGGGAGGATTTGCTATAGCCACCTTGCTCCTCTTAAGAGGAACACTCAGGGGCTGCCTCATAGGGGAAAGTTGTCTCTTCTCTGACACAGAAAGCTGGTCAATCCTCCCGAACTGAGCATCCACCTTGGCTTGGAGCGCAGCTAGCCGGGCTAGCTTCTCTCTTTCACTAGAAGGGGTGGTGGACCTCCTCGCGGAACTGGTGCCCGATTTGTCCACTGGTTGGGGAACGGAAATGGACTCTATCATTTTAGATCCCTTCTCCTTCTCAATGGTCGGCAGGGCTAGTCCTCCCACAGAGTTGGAGCCCGCTTTGTCCTCAGGATGGGCATCGACGGAGCTGGAGCCCGCCTTGTCCCCAGAACGGACATCAACTAAGAGTACTCCGGGCCTGGCCGAATTACCCCTCCTATCGGAATTGGGGGTCGCCTTCCCCGCAGAATCGGAGCTCAATTTCTCTCCTGATTTGGGACTCCCTCTTGGGCCCCTGCGCAGCCGGGAACTATGTCGAGCACCGCTCGAAGAACTTTCAGTCGCCATTGGGTCGTTGAAGCCAAACCTATAAAGTGGCTCAAGTTCCTCCTTCAAGTTTTCCTCTAACTTAGAAAGACGATCCGCCTGGGTAGCTGGAAGCGCAGCTTCCTATACCGGGGAAGGAGGGGTTGCGTAGACGTCAGCAAGGCAAGGCATCAGCTGACAAGTGTTGCTTGGATTCGGATTGTCCCAACCAAGGATTCTGTAGAAGACCTGGTCACTCTTCTTGAAGGCGGCCTATATATGTTTCGACTTCATCAGATTCTTTGGTGGACGAGAGTTGATGGTAGAAGCTGGATTAAAATGGAAGAAGAATTAGAAAAGCTAAAATAAGAGATCGAACCATAATAGGACTAAGAATTTTGCCCGACCTAATGTGCCCATCAAGATGAAACGAGGCATCTTCCAGGAATCTTCAGGGGAATCACCGAACTCCCACTTATCGAACAAAACGATTAATTTGTTTTCAGCCCAACCTTTATCGGAGTCTGGTAGTTCATCTATGAGCTTTTCTTTGGAGTTCATAGCCCTAAAGTGGTAGCTCCTAGCGGACTTCCTAAGTTCGTATGTATACATAATTTCATAAACCCCCAAGTCCAGGTTAAGGTCCCTATTCAACGCTACATAGCACATTAAAACCCTAAAAAAGTTGGGATTGCGTTGAGTGGGATGAAGCTCAAAGGTTGATAGGAATTTCTTGACTAGCGGAGGAAAGGGCAAAGTTAGGGCCCCTCTTGCTATTTGAGACAGATATATATACATACATGAATGATCCAGACGATCTAAGGGAATAGGGAATGATTCAAACAGCAACCATTCCATCCTAACTGATTCAGGGATGTCGAACATACTCCTAAGACTGGATAGGGACTTCATGATAGACATCCTCATTAACGGGCAAGAAGGGTGAAAAACTTAAGCACGAAAGATGAAACTTCCTAAGAACGAAAACCTTAAAAGCGATGAAGACGAAGACAAAGAAAGCAAGATAGACAAGTTTTAAAAACAAAAAAAAAGAGAAGTAGTAATACATTCGGCTCGGATGGTAAAATCTGATGGTCGTCAGATCATGATAATGAAATCCCTATTTTAAAGACAATGGTCACGCCAAAGAAGCGGCGCGTCTTTTTGACTGACAAAAGCACGACAAGTGGCCTTTCGAGATGAAAAATGCGGCAACCCTAATCATGGAAGGTGATTCAAATGCGTTAAATATCCTGCCCGGAGTGCCACGTGTAAAGTTTGCGCAGACCTCTGACATAAGAAGATACGTAGAATCGCGAGGGCCAGACCCTGCGTAGCCACGTGAGCAGACCTCATCACTGAGCTGGAGGATCGGACAGTGATGATGAAGTCTGGCGAATGAGATTGACAGTAGACATGTTTAATCTATAAAAGCAGATCAGAAAGAAAGGGTAGAATTGATAAAGCCTGACCAAGATAGAAGGAATCTGCTCCTGGTCAGGGCAGAAATACCCGACTTAATTCAATGGCCGATTAATCCAATAAGCTGACTTACGATTAGTCAGTCAAACAATGGCATGCAAAATCAAACCACAAAACATAAGTTAAAACCATGGCATGATTTTCAAAAGGCATGAAGCCAATAAATTCATTTGTTATAAAAGCATGACCATGGAGAAGATAAAAAAAAAGAAGAAGAGAATAGTGCGGCTACAAGCGCTCAAGATGGCCGAGTGTTCAAGGCTTAAAGCGTGGACGAGACCACCTCTTTAGCATGAGCTGCTACACGCCGACGCCTCAATACCAAGCGGAAAGACTCATCTAGCTCGCGGATAGACGGGAAGGCACGTCCTGATCTGCCATCCGAGAAGCCAGCGTGAAACCCAGAGACGTAATCTTCTAGCCGCTCGTCCTCCAAGTCACGGGCGGATTGGCCCGACCTCACCGTGAGCTCCTTGGAGGCTGGGGGGCCATCAACCACATCATGCTGGACACGTGATAACCTTGTCGACAAAGGAAGGATCGGGATGAGTTCACCCGCCTTCGCTCCACGGAGCCCAAAATCTTCTTTCTTTTAGGATTTGGGTGCCGGGAAGTGGAAGGTCCCCCCGGAGGCGAGAAGTAAGGAGAAGCACGGTATGCGATCTTCGTGCTACCTCTGACGCGACGAGCTACCAATGGAAAGGCCTAACATGGAGAGCCATCGTTAACTCTAACCGACGAGGAGCATCCCCAAGTAAGCTGACCCAGCTCCGCTCCCGAAAGGCAAGAACTCTGGCTATATCATCCATCTCAGTTCTCCATCACGGGGGCATTCCAAACCCTCTCCTATGATAAATAATGAGTCTTCAGAGAACACTAATGAGCAGATAAACAATAACACCGGAGAGTGTGAAGAACATTTACCGAGGGGAAGGAGATAGGAAGCTGCCACGTCGAGTTGGCAGACTTCCATGCATCAGATATCCTCAAGGGGTAATTCCTCCAACCCACGAAGGTGTCTTCCTGGTCCAAGATCAATGGGGGAGCGTTCAGGCTCCTGACGAGGTAGTAAGAGACATCTCCCCTCGGCGATGGCTTGAGCTGGTAAAATCTTAGGATTTCCTTCAGCCTGAGCTGGACCTTGACCGCATAGCAGAGGGCGACCACGCTGGACAGAATCAGATAACTACTCGGAACAAGTTGAAGCGGGTGGATTCTGAAGAACCCCAAGAAGAATCCAATTAGGTTGGGAAGAGGGAAAAACAACCTCCCTGCCTCTATTTGACCGAAATAAAAGATGCACGAAGATCGATCAGGAGTTGGGGGTACCTTGCCCTAGTAGAGCTCTACTGAGAGGGTCTTGGAAGCACCAGACATCTTGATCAAAGTAAGAGGTTGAGGGAAAACATTGTGAAAGACTATGGTGAAAATCACAATGAGTAGAATTTATAAAAGGTTGCAAGCACACATTTATTACAGATTCGAAGTTATGTTGATATCCTCGGAAGATGAATCGTAAACCTGTCAAATATGAGGAGCCGCTCAAGTAATAATTGGGCGCACTTATTTGTCGATGATTCAAGGGAAGAACCAAACAGTCAGAGTAATTAATACAGTCATAAAAAAAACACAGAAGGAAGGCATAATCTAATTCAGATAAGCCAAAGGGACATTCACCATGCAAAAAAAAAACACCCTGAAATTCAGTACTTGAATAAATAAAACCTCGGGATGCAGCCCGAATTGACACTTGGTATAAACCAAGAAATTATTTTAGAAATAAGTAAAAAGAGGAAAAGTGACCGGTGTTGGGGCCCCTTTCATTGATGCGGGCGAGAAGAAGAGGGGTCTGACCGAGCAGGAGCATCCGGAACGTCTTCTGCGTAACGGCCATGCCGCCATTCAAAAAGGGAGAAATCGTAAATCTATTTCAATTGAAGCATGGAAGGGAAGGCTTCCCCGTCTTGTTTTGCTGAATAGTCGGTACAGTAGCTGGCACAAAAGCCCTTAAAACGCTCGTTCTCTTCCTCCTCGACCAGGCATCTCAATTTATCAAGTTCTTTCTCGGCAGCGGTGACATGTGACCAAGCCGAAAGGCTGGCCTTGCGAGTTAGGGCCGGGGGCATCGAAAACTAGCCAGCAGCCGCAACTCGACTATGACTGACTCTGTATACATACTGTGGTACCCGAGAGGGGGATACAGGGGTGGGAATCGATGCCCGTGGCCCTCTCCTAGCCGCAGGAGAGCCCCAAGAGAGCTCAGCGAATTCCTCTTCTCGGGGAGAGCAGTCCAAAGGAACACTGCAGCGGGAGGAGAGGAGGGCGGTGGCTCGAGAAGGGGAGATCCACCGCTGGCAAACTCCCCCTCATCCTCCACTGGTCCTTCAAAAGCCAGAATGGAGGGGGGACTCGGTGGAGAAGGGTGCATCAGCCCGGGCGAGGAAGAACGACTGACCGACTTCTCTCTTTCGATTCCTTCTTGCTCCTCAAAAACCAAGGTTGGAGCCTGCTGTCGGATAGAAGGAGAGGGAGCAACTGAACGAGTCTGGGAGTGACTGCCTCCGAGAAAGACTTCGTCCTCATCATCCTCTTCGTCTTCAGTAATATAGATTGGGCGGTTGTAGGGCATGGTTGTTCTGACCGCGAGCCTAGCCCGACCTCCTCAACGCTCCTCCGAGACCGGAAGATGAGCCGGAGGTTTCACCATGGGAAGAAGAAATTGGAGCATGTCGACCAGTAGCCCGACTTGTAGAGGGAACAGAGGTGGCTGAAGGTGAAGAAGCCTGAACCACTGGAGAAGGAGAAACCTGAAGACTCGGGGGCACCATACCCAACAAGGTCCTCCAGCTTCTGCCTTCAAAGGCCAGGGTGCGATCCACATCCTTGGCACGGAGAGCTTCTGGAGGAGGGCATGCGTTGAAGGATGACGCACCTAGAACGAAAGGAAGAATGTCATAAACAAGGGATCATACCCAATGATGAACTTTAAAACAACGACACAAGAATAAGAAGATCAACCTGAGCCCAAGGACGAGTCCCTCATCTCGGTGGGAAAGCGAAAGGGGTAGTCCTCTAGCATCCAGGAGCCCCGGACCCGTAGGACTCCCGAACACCAATCATAAATGAAAACCTGGGCGTCTAGGATCAACATCCTCGATACCAACCTCCGAGCCAGGTAGAAGGTAGAACTTCCTCCCAGGGGCTTCAGGATGTAGAAGTTGCTCACCTCGTTCAACCCAAGTTTGATAGCAAGGGCACGGTTGAGGGCGGTCACTACCGCCAAAATGCGAAAGGCGCTCGGGACAAGCTGGAGGGGATGCAGGCTAAAAAAGCTCAGAAACTCCATTATCAGCATGGATAATGGGAAGAGGATCCTGCCACCTTCCACCTTGCTGGAGTACATCCAGAATGACGTGGGATCCTGGGGGGAGGCATCTCTCCCATATACTCCTCCACGATTACATCGTCTAAGATATGCACCATCGGAGTAGGATGTAGAAGAGAAAGGACAAGGGGGCAATGAAAGTTTGCTCTGAAAAAGTATAGCTGGGCACAAAGGGTGAGAAAAGCCATGCGAATAGTTCACATATATAGGGAAGGTTCGAATTGGAGACCCAACTGTCACAATGATTAGGGGGGAGATGAAGCGGCAAAATTGAAAATTTGAAAAGAACCGCACAAGTGGCATTTGTGGAGGAGATGTATGGTCAAATGGCAGATGGCACAAGCGTGAGTCGTCAGGACCAGGAATCGAGGTGCGGTCAATCGGGGAACTTGAAACACACGTCTTCCTACCAAACAGGTCTCCCAGGGTCAGTTCTGTTGGACTCACAAGTACTTGAGAGGCCAAAAGAAGGGGGCATTTGTAGGAGACCTGTTATATATGTGTCACTTTTTAGCCTATTGGTAACCTTTAGCCTATCGTTCGCCAGACCTCCGAGAAGGTCAAGACGATTCGTGAGCGCATTCGCACTGCTCAGTGCCGTTAGAAGAGCTATGTCGATCGTCGTCGCCGTGAGCTCGCCTTCGAGGTTGGTGACCATGTCTTCCTGAAAGTGTCCCCATAGAAGGGCATCTTTCGTTTCAGTGTGCGGAACAAGCTGAGTCCGCGTTTTATAGGCCCGTTTCTCATCCTGGAGCGGTTGGAGAGGTGGCATATCGCTTAGCCTTGCCCCCACAGTTGGCTCAAGCCCATGACATCTTCCATGTCTCATAGCTGAGGCGTTACGTCCACGATCCTGCACACGTCATCCAGTTCGAGCTGCTTGTCTTTGAGCCCGACTTGTCAATCGTGGAGCAGCCGATCGACATCCTGGACCGATGCGAGAAGAAGCTCCGCACCAAGACCGTCCAGCTGGTTAAGGTGCGTTGGCAGCACCGTTCTGGTGCCAAGGCCACCTAGGAGCACGAGGATGCCATGCGTGACGCATATCCACATCTTTTTCCTTCTGAGGCATTTTTTATTAAATTTTGTGGATAAAATTTCCTAAGGGGGGAAGAATGTTATATATGTGTCATTTTTTAGCCTATTGGTAACCTTTGGGTCATTTCTGGCCATTTTTGAAATTTGTTTTTCGATCGGAGCCGCTAAAATTTTGGCATTTAGCCATCTGCGTGAGCTAGAGTACTCCGATTGAAAATATAACTGCATATTATGGGTTCTGGTACCGTTTTATACCACCCATAATTATTTTATCAAATTCTGGTTACGTTTTAGAAAATTATGCAATTCTGAATCGTATCCGAATTTTGGTCAATTCGGAAAAGTCAAAGTGGAGACCTTGACCAAGTCAATGGAAGGGTTGGACTAGTCAAGGGAGGACCATGGTCTAGGTCAAGGAGTTTTGTCTTTTTGTTTGGTTAAGTTAACCTAGGTCAAACCTCCCAACCACCCCCTTTTTAAACATTAATTACACCATCTCTCTCTCTCTCTCTCTCTCTCTCTCTTCTCTCCCTCTCTCTCTCCCTCCCCCTTTGTAGACGTGAATTACTTTCTCTCCCTCTTTTGATTTTTTTTGCTTTGTTAAGTGTGTAAGTGTGTGAGAGAAGTGAAGGAGGAGAAGAACACACTAAAGCCAAGGAGGACTGGTGGAGGAGCTGGGGTGGTGGTGGTAGTGGTGGAGGTAGTGCCGGGTGCACCCAAGGGGCCCCAAACCTTCCATTTCCTTCCCCCTCCTTTGGTAAGCCTTCTCCCTCCTTTCCCTTTAGTTTTTCAAGTGTTGGGGGCTGTGGGGAGGTCATGCATGTTAGGTGGTTCAGTTAGGGGTGAGTGGGGAGGGCAAGAGAGGGGTTTGGCACACCTGGGCGGGCGCAGGCGGCGTGCGGGGCACAGTGCACGCGCACTGTGGCGGGAGTAAGCGCGGGTTGTGCGTCTGGGCGTGCGGGCAGCGCGTCCGGATGCACAGCCGAGCGCGAGTCAGTACGCCACCGAGCGTGGGGACGAGTGCGCACGTGCATGCGCGTGCGTACTCGTGCGGGGGCCATGCATGTGGCTGCCCGGGGGCTCGGGTAGGTGTCGGGACACTCGGACATGCACGCGTACGTGCGTACTCGCATGCGTGCGAGCCCGTATGTGTGCATATCCAAGTCTTTGACATTTCTAGTTATTTTTTTAGTATTTTTATGTGGTTTCACTCACCAAATTGAATGCCGTCTTGCAGATCTTGGCGAACGGTCACACGACGACCCGGATTGCGGTGAGTGGGTCAATCCAACCCAGTTGGAAGGTGTCCGATGCACGTAGACGTGCATTGCCCTCCCCTGGGGCACCATAATCGCATATTAACCTTCTTAAGTGTGCATGTTATTGTTTACCTTGTTAGGTTGTATCCATGTCATACTAGACTTAATATGTTAGGATCATATACCCTAGTACCATGTGTAGGGACCCATACTTGTCTATGTATTGTGTCCCATGCTAGTTTAACCATGTCTATACATACACCATGAGTCATGCTAGGATAGTTCTATTCCGGGCATGTTTTTCACCCAGGTAACCATGTATTTGTGTTTACATGTATGCATGAGTATATGGCATGGCTAAGATAATGACCTTAAATAATTTTCTATCATGTTAAACTTACATACTGGAGTATTACTTCCATGCATCATACATATGAGCACAAGCATGCCTTAGACAATATTATAATCTTGTTATAGCATTAATTGAATACTTCCCTGATTTAATTCTTTGTGTAATTATTTCTATGTTGTATAGTATATCTCTATATATTTTATTTATGGAGCCATGAACCTTGCCTAATAAGATTATGCAAGTGTATGACCTCCGATGGGGTCATACCATGGCATTGACACTACGAATCATCAGTCTTCCCCGCATCTGAGTTATGCGCCCTCGGCTACTAAAGGTACTTGCGGGACCACCTCGCAGGCCACTCGCAGCTCCTGGATCTCTCGTGCCTGCTCAGCCAACGCCCTAGTCTGGGCCTCCAGTACCCTAGTCTGAGTCTCTAAAAGATCTGCTATACGAGCGTAAGCATGCTCCCAAGCAGGAGGCTCCTGCATAAGTCCTGGCCCAACAGCCGAAGACACCTCAGTAGACTCCTCGCCACCAATAGGTTCGGAAACCTCTAATGCCTGAGGGAGACCGCGTCCATGTATCCGTCTGCGAGGAGGCATATTAGCAGCCTAAGAAACAGACACTAGGATCAGAATACTCATATAAAAATCCTAGGACTCATCTCTAAGACAACAATTGGCTCTGACAGGACCAGGCTCTGATATCAACTTTTGTCACGCCCCAGGGCGGCCGTCCCCAAGACGTTCGTAACCTTATCGACGACGGATTCATGAGGATCACATCCGCGAGTGTCAAGTGCTCTCCCCTTCGTTGGCTCCGTGTCGAAGCTACCTGGATTGTAGTTGTCCTGCGAGGTGCTCCCAGACGCTATTCATGACGTCGGTTGGTGCACCCATACGGTAGAGGTAGAAGTCAGGGGAGGCTACCAGGTAGAGGCTACTCGGGAGAGGGCTACCGGATGACGATAGGTGTAGACCAGTTGACCCCTTTTCCCCAATAGTCCTATGTCACCCGAGGGTGAGGGTGAGGGTGTAGTGGGTTGGGTTGTTACCCGACCCAGTAACTTAAGTAACTGTTCCATCTGTGGGAAACTTGAATCACTTGGAATAATTAATATGGTGTGGTAGGTTTGGGTTGACACCCGACCCACCAGCTTAAGCTGTTGATTCAATTATTATGACTTGATTGCTTGAATGATTAATATGAGTTGTGCTGCATGGATCGTACCATTCACTGAGCGTGTGGCTCACCCCTCGCATATGTTTTTCTCTAGTTGTCGTTGAGCCGGATCTGAAGAAGGAGCTTCCATAGGCGCAGTACCTTAGCCGAGCTCGTTCGTGTTTTGGGTCTTGCGAGTGTGAGAGGCCATCAGCATCCCCCTTTTCCTTGTATGTATTGCTACTCGTGCTTGTGCTCAGTACTTGTATGTTGATGTCTTTTGTTGTATATTGGCTCTCATAGGATAGTTGATTATGTATTCTGTAAACTGACCTGGTGTCACATGCGAGGACGGTCGAGCGAGACCTTGGGGTTCCCTTAGTGGTTCCAACCCCTTCGGCGGACCAGAGGGCCCCCAGGAGCCAGGACCAGTGACGTCGCATGAGCAAGCGGCCCCGCTTTGATCGACCAGCGACTGCCGCTACACCAGTTGGGGTGGTGCCAGTTCGTGGTCCTGCACCCATTGCTGCCATTCTGATCCACGCTAGAGGACCGGAGATGCGACGATGTTTTCATTACCAGCGAGTCGGGCATCTGGCCCATGCTTGCCCAGATGTTGGCCGACCACCTGTGCCTCAACAGCAACCGCAACAGCAGCAGCCACAGGGTGGCCATATGGAGCAGAGGAGGCAGCCAGCGCAGCCTGCGAGGCGTGCCCCTGCTCCTCAGCCACAGCTTGTTCATGGCCATGTTGTAGCACTTACGGCTGATGAGGCGCAAGCATCGGGTAGCGTCGTCCGAGGTATTGTTCTGATCTTTCAGCTTCCTGCTTATGTGCTATTTATTCCGGGGCCACGCACTCGTTCGTGTCTCCCATTTTTGCGAGACGGATGGGTGTGGTGTTGGCCCCTCTTGATGCGGTGCTGGAGATATCATTACCGGTCAGAGACTGTATTCTCCTCCGTTCTGTATATCGGGGGTGTATCATGGTGATCATGGAGCATGAGTTTCCAGTGGAGTTAGTCGAGCTCGCCATGACGGACTTCGACGCCATCCTGGAGATGGATTGGCTCTCAGCTAACCACGCCAGTATCGACTGTTTTGCAAAGTCGGTGTCCTTCCGCATCCCTGGTCGGAGGCCCTTCTAGTTCGTGGGCGATCGGGACATAGCTCCTTTGGGATTCGTATCGTCTATCCAGGCGTGGAGACTCCTTCAGGGAGGATGCGAGGGTTTTCTGGCGTACATCGCTGAGGAGGATGCACCACTGCGGACAGATATCAGTCAGACTCCGGTCGGGGCAGAATATCCAGAAGTTTTTTTCGATGATCTTCTGGTCTACCGTCGGATCGCACGATCGAGTTTGAGATTAATCTAATTTCGGGGACAGAGCCGATTTCAAGGGCTCTGTACCGGATGACCCCAGCAGAGTTGAAGATGCTTAAGGAGCAGCTAGAGGAGTTGCTCGAGAAGGGGTTCACACGTCCGAGTGTCTCTCCGTGGGGAGCCCCTGTTCTGTTCGTTCGGAAGAATGACAGTTCGCTGCATCTTTGTATTGATTATAGACATTTGAACAAGCGGACCGTGAAGAACAAGTACCCCTTATTGCGGATTGATGATCTGTTTGACCAGCTCCAGGGAGCGCATATCTTTTTGAAGATCGATCTCCGGTTATGGCTACTATCACTGAAGATCCGGGAATCGGATATTCTGAAGACGGCCTTTCGCACCCATTACGGGCACTACGAGTTTCTAGTACTGCCGTTTGGGTTGACAAATGCACCGATAGCCTTCATGGATTTGATGAACCGGGTATTTCGACCCTTCCTCGACTTCTTTGTGGTAGTCTTCATCAATGATATTCTGGTGTACTCGAGGAGTCTTGAGGAGCACGCTGACCATCTTCTCACTATCTTGGAGACTTTGGCCCGACATCAGTTGTTCGCCAAGTTCATAAGTGCGAGTTCTGGTTGGAGTGTGTGGCCTTCCTTGGCCATGTGATTTCTGTGAGGGCATATCTGTGGACCCAGACAAGATGCTCACCGTGTCGAATTGGCGATGATCGTCGAGCCCCACCGAGATTCAGAGCTTCCTGAGTTTGGCGGTTTATTATCGGAGGTATGTTTAGAGTTTGTCAAAGATAGCCATCCCTTTGACCCACCTCACATGGAAGGATGTCCAGTTTGAGTGGTCCCCATCTTGCGAGGAGAGCTTCCAAGAGTTAAAGCGGAGACTCACCTCAGCGCCAGTTCTTACCATTCCGTCTGGGAGTGGTGGATTCACAGTCTACTGTGATGCATCGCGGCTGGGTTTGGGTTGCGTCCTGATATAGAACCGTAAGGTTGTTGCTTACGCATCGCGTCAGTCGAAGCCCCACGAGCAGAATTACCCCACCCATGACTTGGAGTTAGCAGCGATCATCTTTGCGCTGAAGATTTGGAGGCACTACCTCTATGGCGAGGAGTTTGAGCTCTTCATGGATCACAAGATCCTGACTTATCTGCAGTCCCAGCCTGAACTCAACATGCGTCAGAGACGTTGAGTCGAGTTCCTAAAGGACTATGATTGTGACATCGCTTACCATCCGAGTAAGGCGGATGTCATGGCTAACGCTCTCAGTAGGCAGCCCTTAGGCATGACCGCCCACTTGTCAGTGCGTCGTTGGAGGTTTCTGGAGGAGGCTGCTTGCTAGATCAGCATTCAGGAGACGCCTGCGGGTGGCTTCTTGGCTAGGCTGGTAGTGTAGCCCGTTCTCCTCCATGATATCCGCACGGCACATGGGAGGGATCCTCACTTTCTATTCCTTTCTGAAGGCGTCGCCCGGGGCGAGCGACCATATTGCCAGATTCGCGAGGACGGAATCATGCGGTTCAGAGGCCGGGTATGTATTCCTGACGACGTAGAGCTGAAGCAGAAGATCTTGGATGAGGCCCATCGTTTGCGGTACACAGTGCATCCTGGTGGCACAAAAATATACAGGGACCTTCATCGTGGCTACTGGTGGCGTGGGATGAAGGCGGATGTTGGCCGCTTCATTGCCCGTTGCTTGGTATGCCAGCAGGTGAAGTCAGAGCATCAGCGTCCTGCAGGGAAGTTGCAGTCCATTGAGATTCCTCAGTGGAAGTGGGAGCAGATTACTATGGACTTCGTTTCGGGCTTGTCGAAGTCACATTCGGGTCGCGATGCCATCTGGGTAATCGTCGACCGACTGACCAAGTCCGCTCATTTCTTCCCCATCTGACTCACCGATTCTCTGGACACCCTGGCGTAGTTGTTTGTCTCAGAGATCGTTCATCTCCATGGCACTCCGGTCAGTATCATTTCTGATAGGGACGCGAGATTTATGTTGAGATTCTGGGGTAGCCTCCAGCACGCCCTTGGTACGCACCTCCACTTTAGTACAGCGTTTCACCCACAGACCGATGGCCAGTCAGAGAGGACGATTCAGACCCTAGAGGACATGTCGCGTGCCTGCGTTCTCGACTTTGGAGGCAGTTGGGAGAGGCATCTCCCATTGGTGGAATTCGCCTACAACAATAGCTACCACTCGAATATTCGGATGGCAACATACAAAGCACTCTATGGGCGCAGCTGCAGGTCCCTCTTGTGTTGGGACGAGGTCGGAGAGCGCTAGTTGGAGGGATCAGAGATCGTTCGCCAGACCTCATAGAAGGTCAAGACGATTCATGAGAGAATTCGCACCACTCAGAGCCGTCAAAAGAGCTACGCCGATCGTCGTCGCCATGAGCTCATCTTCGAGGTTGGTGACCATGTCTTCCTGAAGGTGTCCCCGTTGAAGGGCATCTACCGTTTCGATGTGCGGGACAAGCTGAGTCCGCGTTTTATTGGCCCATTTCTCATCCTGGAGCGGATTGGAGAGGTGGCCTATCGCCTATCCTTGCCCCCACAGTTGGCTCAAGCCTATGACGTCTTCCATGTCTCGCAGCTGAGGTGTTATGTCCACGATCTTGCCCACGTCATCCAGTTCGAGCAGCTCGTCTTTGAGCTGACTTGTCATTCGTGGAGCAGCCGATCGAGATCCTGGACCGACGCGAGAAGAAGCTCCGCACCAAGACTGTCCAGTTAATTAAGGTGCGTTGGCAGCACCGTTCTGGTGCCGAGGCCACCTGGGAGCACGAGGACGCCATGCGTGATGCATATCCACATCTTTTTCCTTCTTAGACGTTTTTTTATTAAATTTTGTGGACAAAATTTTCTAAGGGGAGAAGAATGTTACATATGTGTCACTTTTTAGCCTATTGGTGTCCTTTGAGTCATTTCTGACCATTTTTAAAATTTTCTTTTTTTGATCGGAGCCGCTAAAATTTTGGTTTTTAGCCATCTACGTGAGCTAGAGTACTCCGATTGAAAATCTAACTGCATATTATGGGTTCTGGTACCGTTTTATACCACCCATAATTATTTTATCGAATTCTGATTACGTTTTAGAAAATTATGCAGTTCCGAATCGTATTCGAATTTTGGTCAATTCGAAAAAGTCAAAGGGGAGACCTTGCCCAAGTCAATGGAAGGGTTGGACTAGTCAAGGGAGGACCATGGTCTAGGTCAAGGAGTTTTGTCTTTTTGTTTGGTTAAGTTGATCTAGGTCAAACTCTCAACCACCCCCTTTCTGCAAATTAATTACACCCTCTCTCTCTCTCTCTCTCTCTCTCTCTCTCCCTCCCCCTTTGTAGACGTGAATCACTTTCTCTCTCTCTTTTGATTTTTTTTGCTTTGTTAAGTGTGTGAGAGAAGTGAAGGAGGAGAAGAACACACTAAAGCCAAAGAGGACTGGTGGAGGAGCTGGGGTGAGCTGGGGTGGTGGTGGTAGTGGTGGAGGTAGTGCCGGGTGCACCTGAGGGGCCCCAAACCTTCTATTTCCTTTCCCCCTCCTTTGGTAAGCCTTCTCCCTCCTTTTCCTTTAGTTTTTCAAGTGTTGGGAGTTGTGGGGAGGTCATACATGTTAGATGGTTGAGTTAGGGGTGAGTGAAGAGGGCACGCGGGCGGCGTGCGGGGCACAGTGCACGCGCATTGTGAGCACGAGTAAGCGCGGGCTGTGCGTCTGGGCCTGCGGCTGGGGGTCTGGGCGTGTGAACAGCGCGTCCGGACGCGCGGCTGAGCGCGGGTTAGTGCGCCATCGAGCGCGGGGGCACGTGCACACGTGCATGCGCGTGCGTACGTGCGCACGTGCACACGTCCATGCGTGTGGCTGTCCGGCGGCTCGGGTAGGTGTCGGGGCACTCGGGCATGCGCGCATACGTGCGTTCTCGCATGCGTACGATCCCGTATGTGTGCATATCCAAGTCTTTGACATTTCTAGTTATTTTTTAGTATTTTTATGTGGTTATACTCACCAAATTGGATGCCTTGTCTTGCAAATCTTGGCGAATGGTCACGCAACGACCCAGATTGCGGTGAGTGGGTCAATCCAACCCAGTTGGATGGTGTCCGATGCACGTAGATGTGCATTGCCCTCCCCTAGGGCACCATAACCGCATATTAATCTTCTTAAGTGTGCATGTTATTGTTTACCTTGTTAGGTTGCATCCATGTCATACTAGACTTAATATGTTAGGATCTTATACCCTAGTACCATGTGTAGGGACCCATACTTGTCTATGTATTTTGTCCCATGCTAGTTTAACCATGTCTATACATACACCATGAGTCATGCTAGGATAGTTCTATTCCGGGCATGTTTTCCACCTAGTTAACCATGTATTTGTGTTTACATGTATGCATGAGTATAAGGCATGGCTAAGATAAGGACCTTAAATAATTTTCTATCATGTTAGACTTGTATACTGGAGTATTATATCCATGTATCATACATATGAGCCCAAGCATGCCTTAGACAATATTATAATCTTGTTATAGCATTAATTGAATACTTCCCTGATTTAATTCTCGAAAACCCTAGGTTTGCCGTAGGCATAATAACTAATAGGAATCTACCTTATACATATTTAGAAAACCATGAAAAACATGAGTAGGCTTGGATCTATGCATGTAGGGTTCAAAACGAGATTTAAACGATCATAAAAACCCGATTTCTACATTAAACAAATAAACTAACATGGTATAAACTTAAACGTGTTCTTTTCTTACATGAAAGGCTTATAAAACATCTAAAATATTGTAATATCCTATCGATAACATCAGATCCAAAAACTCTATTAAATCATCTTAAGTATCATGCAAATCTAATAGGGAAAACTAGAAAAATATTCAAATTTTTAGTATATACACGTAAAACTTAATATTAGTATTAAAACTTGCAAAACACCATGTAATCCTCATCATATTATTATTAAAACATGAGAACCCGAAATCATGTGAAAACATCCAAGAACATGAAGATAAACAATTCTTTTTGTTCAAAAAAACCTTAAAAATGAGATCATATTAAAAGAACATCTATAGGGAATCATTATAAACCAAAAACTCATAAAAGACTCACCAAAACCACGTCCAATACACTCTTCTCGCGCGACTTCACAAAAACGCCGAAGAGAAGAGAAGAAACTTTTAGGGTTTGGTGTTTCAATGCCAAGAGAGAGAAAAGGAGGTTTTAATACTAGAAAGCACGTGGAGAACAAAATACGACGCCAATAAAACCAATTAACGCAAATATGATTTGCAATTAAAGCATTTATTCCTTCATAATACGGACCAAATTTTGAATTCGAATTTCCCAGATCGACGGCTTTTATGGAGCCCATCGCTCACATACCCAACGGCTCCATTAAGAGCCGTTACACAAGTGTCAGACAGATCCATTGTGATCCATCGCCCATGTGCCCGACGGCACCAAAAGGATCCGTCAGGCATTGCCTGACTCCCTGCTATGGTTTAGACCATAACTTGACCTATACGCATCCGATTTACGATCCGTAAGAAGCGTTGGAAAGCCAAAGAAACGAGGAATCTAACCATACCAAATAATTTAAAATTTGGAATACTAAACATACCATAAAAGCAGGTTAATTACGCCCTAAAAGTTGTAGTTGTTACATCTCAGCCAACCCTCTCCGCCTGATCCGTAGATCGGCCATGGCAACCCCTCTCCACCATTTTAGTAGCATTGATAAATTTTATGATGGATAATATCCGTACCAAAATTCCAATGGTTAAAGCCCATCAGCAAAGGACTCTTGGATCCATCACCATTGCCCTTTTTTTGTGATGTAAGCATTAAAATAATTTTCTAATGCCCTAAATCTTAAACTTTCACAATCGTAAATATAATAATATACATGACTCTATTGATGATGCATCTTGAGTCTTCAAATATGGAATAGGGTTTTTCTATCCTGGCCTTAGGCACCTTTATTACACTCATAATGCGAATCTATTTAAAATGATCACTATTAATAACTGAATAGTTGGCCATTAATTGGGTGAATTATTGACCAATATTGTCAATGAATTCAGTCATCTAATGCCTTTATTAATAGCATTAATTAGCCATTTATTGACAAAATCATTGATCAATATTGTCAATAATATCAACCACTTATGAGCCATTTATTAACTGAATTATTAAGCAATATTAATTCAGTCTTTCAGTGTCATTACATTTATTAGTTATATAATGACATTTATGAGGTTGCAACCCTAGTAATCGTGGGCTCCTCCAAAGGTTTGTCCCAGGTCTCCAAGAATGTCTTGGTGGTCCTCTCTACATTAAGAAGCCCATGTGGTAGTCTATTGGTGAGGTGACAGAGGTGGTTTGTCTTCGACCCTAAGTGTAATGAGAATGATGTGGATGTTAGTCGAGGTGCGAAGGGAAGTTGGATGTGAGGATAGAGAGGAAAGGACAGTGGTGTGTGGGGGCGATAGGAAAAATGCACGTGAGAATGGTGTGAATGTTGGTTGAGGAAGGCTTCTTGATTTCATTTATACATTATATATACGTCTGGCCTACAACAAGATTGATTGTGATTTTATGTATGAATCACTATTTTGATGATATTTAATGTGCTTTTGAATTTAGAATGATTGGTTTATAAAATCATGCATTTTTTAGATGTTTTCATAAAAAATGGACCCTTCTACCATCATTTTGCTTTCAATTCATTGATTTGTTTACGAAATGATAGACATTGGGTTTAAAGCATTTTTGTATATTTTTAGGTTAGAAGAATTTTCAAATGTTTGAGGTAAATTGGGATATATATTGGGGCAATTTGGACACCCATGCGGGCTTGCAAAATAGCTTTGGGTCTAGTCAAAATTTCTCAATACCCCCTTCCTAGCAATTGGGAAAGGATAGTTGGCCCTTGGGTCTAGTCGTCCCTTACCTAGGATAAACCTGGTGCATTACAGCAGCGTGATCTTTAAACAATTATTGAGTAGAATCACTCGACCCAGATTATTCATCATCTGCTTCGCTTAGGAATGATGATGGACAATGTGGGTGAATTTTATTCTGATAATTTAGTCTAAGATGCCCTTCTTCCAAGGTGCGATTTGCTTTTGCCTGATCTTCTCTTCATCTTATCAGTGTTTCGCTCGATTGGGTTGTACGGCGAGAGGCGCAACGATAATGAGGGAGGAGAAATCGGGCTTTGGACCACCAAAACCGGAGGTCGGGAAGGTTGGGGACTACCTCCCCTTCAGTAAGTACTTGTTCCTCTTCGATGATTCTTTCTCCTTAGTCTTGATAGGTCTTACACCCTTTTTCTCCCCAAGCTCTTCTGTGATCCCCAGTGGTCCGCTTAAAAAAAACAATATATCCAAATAAGCGAGCAAGTATTTTATGACATTTGAAAAAAATATGCATAAATAACAATTAAACAATGTCCTATAAATGCACGTGGTAAAAAATTCCTTACAACATTTCACGTAGCAAAAGCTTAAATTTTTTGTCATCACATCGGCTGGTCCACCATGTTGTATAGTATTATTATATTATATGATATATATTATTATTAGTTAAATTTTCTTTAATGGGTGATTGTCATATGTAACATGTAATGACAGATAAAGATCTAAAAAAAGAGTACTAGGGGAACCCGAAATTTAGGTTGGCAATATATATAATCAATAAGGGTTAGAAAACTTGATAGTGAATATGCAAAAAATAAAATATTATGCTAGACTCGACAGATTTTCCGTCGGGAGATCCCTCGATCATTCTCTTCACATGCCAAAAATGGAGGTTTGAAATAATAAGCTTTCATTGCGCTTTCCACAGACAACAACATTTTATGACAACTGATTTTTTAGCCGGTACTATAAACGAGAACTTTGATCAACATGTGAGAGGAATGACCTACAAAAAAGGCAAGATATCCAATGATCGAGTCAACAATCATGTTGAAAAAGAAAAAATCTCGTACAAATGTGTTATTATTTTTTGGAGTATTTATCTCCACTTATGAAATTGCCAAATCCACAATCCAATTTTTTTTTTTGGATGTGGGTTTGACAATTAGGAAGAGGGGAAGAAAGATAAGATGGGGGAGGGTGGGATCAAAGGGAGCAGCGGGGTGGCAGCGATGGTTGAAGGACACCGAGAGGTGACATAGTAGAGAGAAGAGAGAGAAAGGGAGAGAAAGAGGGACAGAGAGAAAGGGAGAGAGAGAGAGATCCGGGAGGGATGAGCCCTTCTGAGGCCCTCTTTCTCCTCTCCGTCGTTATTAAGCTTATCGTCGCGTGCGTTTGGTACTAGCACTACACCCCTCCCAAATCTCTCTCCCCCCTTTTTCTCTCACGCTATCTCTATCTCACTCTCCCTCTGACACACCCCAAGACTGGTAAGGGGTGACATGTGGATGATATTGAATATATCATAATTAGAGTAAATCACAAAAGAATAAAGGACTGAAGCACAATAGACAATAGTGGAAGAATATATATACACATATGTTCAATGGCCATGGAACATATAACAATGGCACTCAAAAGAATATACAATCATCATCTCGTGTGAATATAAGTCATAATTACAAGTACAAAAAGATAAATACCAAAAACAATAAAATACCTCGCAAAAAAAATAACAGGAAGCTGAGAGGCTCTAGCTAGATCACCGAGAGGGGCACAAAACTTTCAACGGCACCCAACCCATCGATCTTGTCCCCCGCCCTATGCAGCACCTGGATGAAACACATGACACTAGGGTGTAAGAGTGGCCGTCCCCAAGGGGTGACACGTGGATGATACCAAATATATCATAATCAGAGTAAATCACAAGATAATAAACGACTGAAGCACAATAGAAAAGAGCAAAAGAATATATACACACATATGTTCAATACAAGGCCATGGAACAGATAATAATGGCCCTCAAAAGAATACACAATCACCGTCCCTTGTGAACATAAATCATAATTACAAGTATGACCATATACATATCAAAAACAACAAAAAACTGATAGACTCTAGCCGTATCACAAAGAGGCACACAAAAACCTTCAACACCACCCAACCACCGATCTTATCTCTCACCCTGTGCAACACCTGGATGGAAACCCATAACACTAAGGTGTACGCCGAAAAAAAATCTAATCACAATGCATATCAAAGTGCAATTCCCAACACATCTATAAATAAATACATAAATGATCGAGTACGAGCCGACCAACCTGCGTCCCATACCACAAGAGGTCAACTTATACTTGCCTCATTTGTCACGCCCCAGGGCGGCCGTCCCCGAGACGTGCCAATATATAATATCAGTAATCAATACAAGAGGCCAATATTGACTCCAATAAATAACACACGAAGCTTGCAAAGCAATGATAAATGATAGCTCAATTGAAATGCAGTAGCATAACATACCAACAAGGTCTATAAATCACTATCTTGTGAGAGCCAAGTCTAATCCAATGAAGTACAACCAGTGCAACACGCACGATTACAAATCCATATATGACACTAGGACTGCTGACAGCCTCGCACTCGCAAACCGCCAGACAGGAAGCTTCCACTCACGCAAGACCACGCCACAGGAAAGCTCAAGCTCAATGCCCAACACCGCCCCTATAGAAGAAACAGTACGCGAGGGGTGAATTACAAGCTTAGTGATTGGCTGGAAACCAAACACCATTACCACAATTCAATACTAAGGCAATTTCCTTTCAAGGAAAAACATGGGTAGAAACCCAAAGGATAATAAGGTCACGTGACGGCGTGACCATACCTCGCCCTCGTCCTCACTCCCGGAGGGAGGCTCTTGGGACACTCAGGGAGGAACAACTGTTAACCATAACACATGATGTTACTGGATAATGAGATACAACAAGTCCATCCGCTATGAGGTAGAGATACACTGTGATACCTCAAACGTTAGGAGTAACGTACCCAGAGTATACTCGATGGGTATAAGAGTCACGTGACAACGTGACTCCAACTCATCCTCACCCTAGCCCCCGGAGCGGTGACCCTAGGGACTTTTGGGAAAAATTCATTTCCTCTTCGTCCTTCATCATCCGATAACCCTCTCCCGGGTAGCCTCTACCTGGTATACTTCCATGATCAATACATCTTGCTGCATGCATCGATAATACCTACAGGTGGGGACCCTCTATCAGGACAGCTACAATGCCGCACAACATCGACACAGATCCGAGGAAGGGGAGAACAATTCCATGCTCACAATATCATTCGTTAGCCTTCTCCCGGGTAGCCTCTACCTGGTATATTCCCATGATCAGTACATCTTGCCGCATGCATCGATAGTACCTACAGGTGGGGGCCCTCTGTCAGGATAGCTACAACCCAGGCCACTTCAACATGAATGATATTGGAAGAAAACACTACATGTTCGCAAAGAGAACCCAATGGAAGAACAACTACTCTCGCTAATCACCTACCGATGTTATCGAATACATATGAACTCCCACACAGATGCGTCGCTCATACACAGGGAGTTACCTCAGTTTTCACACCAAAAATAAGCCCAAGACATAACCCAATGGGCGGTCCATACACGCGCCTAGCACGGGTAAGCCTAGCTTAAACACTATAACCACCGGTTTGAAACACCAGTACAACATCGAATCTCCTGAATTCCAATAAGTGCATCGCACGGATGTAGGGTGACAAATTACATTGCTTGAGCTCTAACTAACTAAGGTACAACCCAACAATGGGTCATACCCATGCCTAGCACAAGTAGACACGATTAGTCTAACATGTGCAATTATAATAGGAGAATTCTATCGCAGTTATATACATGATCCACATGCACGCTAACACATGATTAACTATAGGGGGTTCTCCCCAACATTAATAAAAGCATAAACATATTATGTATACAAGAAAATGCCTAATTAACCATACAAGCATACAAAGTATACCCTAACGTGCATTGGATAACACCAACTTAAAAAAGGAAGGGTCAAGCGTGATCTCGCGCACTAACAGGTGTACGCCAATATTCCCAATCGAAAGTAGGAACCGCATCTACTTACTTAGTACACACGAAGAGAGAGGGAGAGAGAGAGCTCATCATCTCTAGAAGTTGGTCATAGCTTTGCCCCAACAATATGGGTGCAATAACTATATCACGCCCTCAAGTTTTATGACTAAGTGTAGACAGATAAAAATAATAAACAAAAAAAAAGTGAGCCAATTCAGCCCTGCCCAGGCCCAGGCCCAGTTCGGCCTATCATGGGCCTTGTCCTGGACAAGGCCCAGGATGGGCCCTGCCAAGGCAGGGGCCCAGTTTGGCCCTGCCTGGGCAAGGCCCAAGACAGCCTTGCCAAGGCAGGGGCCCAGAATGGCCCTGCCTGGACAGGGCCCAAGCCCAGTCCGGCCCTGCCTAGACAAGGCCAGGGCCCAGTCCGGCCCTGCTGCCTAAGCAAGGCCAACAACAAAAAAAAAAAAAAGAAAAAAAAAAAGAAAGAAGAAGTCAAAGTCACTTGGATAAAATCTAAATAAATAAATTAATTAATTAATTTAAAAAAAAAAGAAAAAGTCAAAAAATCCTAACTACCCACTCCTAAAACTACCCACTACCCTTATAACCACCCCTCCTTTCCTCTATAAATAGGAGGGAGGGGGGAGAGAGAAAGGGCAAGGTGGAAGAGCAACAAAAAAAAAGAGCCAAGCCAAAGGAGAGAAGAAGGAAGGAAGAAGAAGAAGAAGAAAGGTGGGGGAAAAATCCTAGGGAGAGAAATAGAAATTCTCTAACTCTCCCTCGATTCCACCTTCTTCTTGAAGAATCCACCAAAAGAAGGAGAAGCCAAAGAAGAAGAAAGGTGGGGAAAATCCAAGGGAGAGAAATAGAAATTCTCTAACTCTCCCTCGATTCCACATTCTTCTTGAAGAATCCATCAAAAGAAGAAGAAGCCAAAGAAAGCCAAAGGAGAAAAAGAAGTGTGGGGAAAATCCAAGGGAGAGAAATATAAATTCTCTAACTCTCCCTCGATTCCACGAAGGAGAAGCCAAGAAAAACCAAAGAAGAAGAAGAAGAAGAAGAAAAAGTGTGGGGAAAATCCAAGGGAGAGAAATAGAAAATTTCTAACTCTCCCTCGATTCCACCTTCTTCTTGAAGAATATCTTCACTCTGTTCACGAAGGAGAAAGTCCAGAGAAGGGAAGATCAAAGAAAAGCGACTTCAAATCAAATTTCAAGTCAAAGAATTCAAGAAGGGTGAAGAACAAAGCATCGCTAGTCCTAAACAACAAGGCCCAAAACCAAAAGGCCCGAAGGATCACGCACCGCTCTCTTCTTCCTTTTAAATTTTTACAAACTTGTAAAATCCCTGAAGTTGTAATTCTCGAGAACTCTTCGAAGGAGACCGAGGATCAGAGGATTAAAAGATCGAGTTGTACCCGCAATCTTTCCTATGTATTGATTTGCTCCTCGAGCATATCATATATTTCTTTAAAATTTGTAAGGGACAATTTTGTTCGCTAAAGATTTTTGGCACGCCCGGTGGGACAATCATCTCCTCTCATCCCTCTATTTCCATCAAGCTTGGACTTCCTTCTTCTAAGGCGTTCGAAGTACAACCATGGCCGAAGCCAACACCAATGTCGTGCCTGCAGGCGAAACGCCTCTTGTTGACCCTGCTTCTCTTCAACAAGGAGGCTTGGAGAATCTCTTTCAGGAGGCGCACGATGCCTTACCGGTCACTACTCCTGGCATGCGCGTCTACACTAGGCGAGCTAGAACTACGATGGCAACCCTCGCTCCAGAAACGGAAGACGAAGGTATGACGAAGAATGCTAAAGATGCAACGGTACAGGAGGTGCATCACGATTCAAATGATCTTTGTGCCCATGCTCGAGTGACACGTACCGAAGATGAAGTGGAGACTGTAATTCGTCGTAATTACATCTCCGATGACGACGCCAACGTCGGATCCGATGGACCCATGACGGGGGCAAGGCGCACTCACAATGATCCCTCAATGTCCAAACTCGAGGAGCAAGTTCAACAACTCAATCAATCCATGGCGCAGATGGCTCATATGATGATCGAGAAAGACCGTCAAATCAGCATACTTCTTCAAAAATTGGGCTCAAAAGATGATACCGGTGTCTCAAATCAGGCGCCCCTGTCACCAAATGTTCTCCCTTCATCAACTTTGCCCATTAAGCAATCAATGGCCATTCCTCCAACGACGGTTCTCACGGCGTCTCAAGCTTCGGTTGCTCCGGCTATGACTGTACAACAACTACAGTCGTTAGTCGCAGACATGATCCGCACACAAAATGACGGATATGTCCAGTCTTCGGCAGGGTATTCAAAGCCGTACACTCAACGCATCCAGCAGCTATGCTTTCCAACGGGATATCAACCTCCGAAATTTCAGCATTTTGATGGGAAGGGCAATCCAAAACAACACATTGCCCATTTCATCGAAACTTGCAATAATGCCGGCACTTATGGCGACTTGATGGTGAAGCAATTCGTGCGTTCCCTAAAAGGGAATGCATTCGACTGGTACGTCGATCTCTTGCCTGCATCAATCGACAGTTGGGAGGTGTTAGAACGAGAATTCCTCACTCATTTCTATAGCACTCGCCGTACTGTCAGCATGATGGAGTTGACCGCGATGAAGCAACGCAAAGATGAGTCGGTGATCGACTACATCGACCGGTGGAGGAATCTTGCCCTTAACTCACGAGATCGATTGTCAGAAACTTCGGCAATCGAAATGTGCATCCAAGGCATGCATTGGGGTCTTCTCTACATCCTCAAGGGAATCAAACCCATACCTTTGAAGAATTGGCTACTCGAGCACATGATATGGAACTCAGCCTGGCCACTCATGGAGACTTTAAGCCGAAGGACTTTGCGAAAGATGATAAAGACAAAACATTTGCGCCTAAAAAGAAGCAAGTGAATGTCGTTAATATCGCGTCGTCCTCAAAGCCATGGGGGATGAGTGGTGCGACGGACAAAAGCAAGCCTGATCCAGGTTCCTCTCAGAAGAAAGCGCCGCGTATGACCCTTGAAGAACTCAAAGCCAAAGTGTATCCTTTCCCAGACTCCGAAGTCTCAGCTATGTTCGACCAGTTGCTCAAGGAGAAGATGATTGAACTCCCCGAGTCAAAGAGGCCTGAACAAGCAGATCGCGTCAATGATTTGCTATACTGCAAATATCACAGGGTGGTTAGCCACCCCATTGAGCAATGCTTCGTGTTCAAAGAGAAGGTGATGGATCTTGCCCGTCAGGGGAAAATTGAGCTTGATTTAGGAGATGTCGCATCAGCAAATACAACGTCAATCTCTTTCGGCTCCTTCACACCTGGTCAAATCCCAAAAGAGCTCGACCCGCCAAAATCATTGCCAACTTGTAATTGCACACATTCTCGTATGCGATATGATCCACATCTCGAACGCATTTCTCGGGATGAATATCAAGTTTCAGCATTCGGAAGGAATACTCATCGTCTCAAGATTGATGAGAGAACTCTTAAAGAAGAAGAATATTTCAGAAGGCTTTGCCCCAAATGCTCCATCACTCCATGTTCGAACTGTTTCAGGGGAGAGTTATTTCCTCCCGATACAAATGTCACTCCTATGCCAGAACCAGAAGTACATCCTGCCCCTGATGGATGGGGAGATGAAGAATCGGGATCACAAAATTCAAGGGAGGATGACCTCATCGATGAAGAAGGATGGACTATGAAGATACACAATAAGAAGTCGTATTTTTCAGATTCTGAAGAAAGGGGGATGACTACAAGACAAATGTCCAAAGCAACCCAGACGAACCCTGCAGATCTTATCGAAAAGAATCTCCCGGGTCCACCTACTCTGGCGGATTCCATTGAAGACGGCGTCCTTGAGACACTCTCTTCTTCCAGTTCTTCTTCAACCTCTCCCACAGCAACTTGTTATATGGTGGAGGTTCATGATTCAGAAATAAATGGCATTGAAACTCTAACGCTCTCTACTACCTCTAGCTTGGCGGAATCTTTCAAAGTCGACCATTCCGATGATGAAAACACTCTCATCAGCCCACAAGCAATTGAGGACCATTCTGCTTCTTACCAGGAGGCTATTCTTCATCTACCACTCATCGAAGCATTACACCTCTCGGAAGGAGCACGCCTCACCATGGCAGCAGTCTTAACCAACCCTGATGATTTTAAGGGAGAATCTAAAGCCGATCAAAAAAAGGGGGCATCACCGTCTTGCAACTTCACCATATCTTTCTCTGATGAAGACCTGCAACTTGGAGCTCGCCTTCACAATAGGCCTCTCTATGTGTCAGGATACATCAGAGAGAAGCAAATAACTCGCATATTGCTAGATTGTGGGTCTGCTGTCAACATCATGCCTGTCCAAACCATGGAGCAATTGGGCATCACAACCAATGAGCTTTCTCAAAGTCAATTGGTTATTCAAGGATTCAATCAAGCTGGACAATCTACTATTGGCATTATACGTCTGAAGCTCTCAATTGGCGAACTTGATACAATGATTCTCTTCCATGTTATCGATTGTAGAACTTCATATCGTCTTCTACTAGGGAGGCCATGGCTACATGAAAATGGGGTAGTGGTCTCTACTTGGCACCAATGCTTCAAATATTATAAAGACGGTGTGGAAAAATGTGTCACCGCTGACAGCAAACCATTCACCAAAACAGAAATACATCTTGCTGATGCCAAATTCTACCAAGCAACAGGTGTAGTCGCCGAAGCATTACCAATGAAAACTCCACGTGACATCAATAAAGACGTTGAAGGGCAAACTACATCTACCTCAAGCAGAAGAATGCGAATCAGGAATGTGCAGGGAACCCATCCACATCCTCCAGCCAATGCTCAAGTTGGCCATGTACTACGCCTCATTTCCAAAGCACATCATACATCAGAAACTGTGAAATTACAATCATTCTTCACCGAAGCTGATATTGTCGCACTTCAGCAAAAAATGGTTTTGCCCTTGCATGCCTTGTCACCTACATCGTTGACAACCCCTCCATTGTCAGGCTTCGTACCAGAAGGTCATTGGAGTGAGAAGTCGTCAAAATTGCTACAAAAAGCGGGCTTCCACATGAGCGATATGGCGTCTCTAGGGACACTTCCAAAAAAAATAATCCCGTTCGGGATGACCAAGACTCAAGCTCATCTCATTCATGCTGGAGAAAAGATACCAATAGCTAGACGTGGTTTGGGCTTTGTGCAAACTCCAGTGATCGTCAAGTCAGCTACCAGGGGAGACCTCTCCTCTAATCATATCCAAGTGGAGATGATGAACAATTCTTCCACGTCTGAGCCACAGTCATCTCAAGCCGATCCAACATCGGCATCCATCAACAATACTCAGTCGGAATCCAGGCGTGCAAGAAGACAAGGCAGACAAGCACAACGTCGAGTTAGTCTCATGGGGCACGATGAAGCTACTCAAGAATCTCATTCTGTACAGCAAGACTCTAAGCAAAGGGTTACTTTAGTATCCCAAAGGCCCCAAAAGTCAAAGATGAAATCCAAGGTTGTGCATGCTACACCAACTCGACAGTCAGTATTTAGTCGTTTGGGACCGATCCCTCCCATTTCGAAGACCGCTATGCAGTCCACTCGCTCTACCCGGCAACATCGCCGACTTGGGGGCAATCACAAGGAGGCTCGACAACTTGCGATGTCCTCGAATTGCCCTGTGTATCCGTTTTCCTCAAAGCTTACCACTATTCAAGTGTCTGCATCGAATGATCCTTCATGTGTCAAGCCAAGGACAGTAGTTATCACCACTCGTCCATCTTCTGATACTTCCACTGGTGATTCCTCTACATCCATTGTCGTCTCCGTCAACCATAATTCCATTACTGACGAGTCAAACATTGAGAATGCTTCTCATACGGACGATGAATTGGTGGATGCACATCCTGACCTTGATGAAAGAGAACAATCCACAGTTGATGATTTAAAAGAAGTCAATTTGGGCACTGAAGAAGATCCACGCCCAACCTTTCTTAGTGCACTTCTAGCTCCAGAAGAAGAAGCTGCATATGTAAAACTGCTTCAAGAGTACAAAGACGCTACCGACCCGAGGATTGGATCCAAAAATTGCTGTACACCAACTTGCGGTTCGACATGCTGCCAGCCCTATTAAACAAGGGCAAAGACGCTACCGACCCGAGTTGATCCCACAAATTGAAAACGAAGTCAACAAGCTAATTGAAGCCGGTTTCATCCGAGAGGTCAAATATCCTACTTGGATCTCGAGCATCGTCCCAGTAGAAAAGAAGAATGGTCAAATCAGAGTATGCGTAGATTTCAGAGATCTGAACAATGCATGCCCTAAAGACGATTTTCCATTGCCAATTACTGAACTTATGGTGGATGCAACAACTGGTCATGAAGCACTGTCATTCATGGATGGATCTTCTGGTTATAATCAGATTCGAATGGCACCCAAAGATGAAGAATTCACGGCTTTTCGCACTCCAAAAGGCATCTATTGCTATAAAGTGATGCCATTTGGTTTGAAGAATGCAGGTGCCACATATCAACGCGCCATGCAGAAGATTTTTGATGATATTCTCCACCAAAAGGTTGAATGCTACGTTGACGATCTCGTCGTGAAGTCTAAACAAAGGACCTCTCACCTCGATGATCTTCGACATGTTTTCAATCGTTTACGAAGATATCAACTTCGGATGAACCCACTCAAATGCGCATTTGGAGTTACTTCAGGGAAATTCCTTGGCTTCATTGTCAGGCACCGTGGCATTGAGATAGATCAATCCAAAATTGATGCCATCCTCAACATGCCTGAACCCAAATCGTTGCATGACCTCAGAAGTTTACAAGGTCGCTTGGCGTATATCAGAAGGTTTATTTCGAACTTGGCTGGAAGGTGTCACCCCTTTAGCCGACTCATGAAGAAGGACACCATCTTCAAGTGGGATACTACTTGCCAAAATGCCCTCAATAGTATCAAGCAATATTTATTAAATCCACCGGTTCTATCTGCTCCAGTCCCTGGTGTTCCCCTTATTCTTTATATCAGTGCTCAAGAACACTCTATCGGGGCACTCCTTGCTCAAGAAAATCACATTGGCAAAGAAGTGGCATGCTATTATCTCAGTCGTACTCTTATTGGTGCTGAATTAAACTATTCACCGATTGAGAAGATGTGTCTTGCACTTATTTTTGCCACGAAAAAACTTCGACATTATATGCTCGCACACACGATCAGACTTATTTCTAAAGCAGATCCCCTCAAGTATATTATGTCCAGACCAGTTCTCTCAGGACGACTAGCGAAATGGGCTCTACTTCTGAGTGAGTTTGAAATCATCTTTGTTTCTCAAAAGGCTATCAAAGGACAAGTGTTGGCTGATTTTCTAGCAGATTACCCGATCCCTGCTAAATGGGAATTGATTGAAAATTTGCCTGATGAAGAAGTGCTCTCTATTGACATTGTTTCGTCTTGGAAGATGTTCTTCGACGGCGCTGCAAAACGTGAGGCGGCAGGGGCAGGAATCGTCTTTGTCACACCTAAAGATGAAGTTCTCCCATTCTCTTTCGTCCTATCCGAGCCATGTTCTAATAATATGGCAGAGTATCAAGCACTGATTATCGGTCTCGAACTAGCCGTCGATATGGGCCTTCGAGGACTCCAAATTTATGGTGATTCAAAGCTCGTTATTTTTCAGATTATTGGGGAGTATCAAGTTAATAAAGAAGACTTGATACCGTATCATACAAGGGCAATGACATTGTTCCACATTATTGATGATGCCACTATTCAACATGTTCCAAGGGGCCTCAACCGACAAGCAGATGCTCTAGCAAATTTGGCTAGTACTCTTACTCTCCCAGATACTAATCGTTTAGTCATCCCTGTTTGTCGCAAGTGGGTTGTTATTACAGATGATACAAGCAATCAAGTTCCAGTACAAGCAGATGTGGTACATGTATTTGTGACAGAAGAGCAAGATTGGAGGCAACCAATGATAAATTATCTTGTTCATGGCAGGCTTCCAGATGATGCAAAACACAAAATTGATATTCGTCGTCGTGCATCAAGATTCCTTCATTTTAATGATGAGTTATATCGTCGTAGTTATGATGGTATTTTGATGAGATGTTTAAGGCAAGAAGAAGCAGAAACAGCTCTCAAAGAAGCACATTCCGGTATATGTGGCACACATCAATCTGGACCAAAGCTTCATCTTCATATCAAAAGAATGGGTTATTATTGGCCTACTATGGTTAAAGACTGCATCGAATTTTCAAAAGGGTGTCAAGCTTGCCAGTTCCATGGGGACTATATTCATCAGCCTCCAGAGCCCCTACATCCTACTGTTGCATCATGGCCATTCGATAGTTGGGGACTCGACATAGTCGGACCACTACCGAAGTCGTCTAAACAACATTGCTATATCCTAGCTGCAACAGATTATTTCTCCAAATGGGCTGAAGCGATTCCTCTCAAAGAAGTCAATCGGAATTCTGTCATTAACTTTATCCAAGATAATATTATTTTTCGATATGGCATTCCTCGCTTCATTGTGACAGACAATGGTAAACAGTTCAAAAATGCTTCCATGGATCAATTTTGTGCCAAGTTCAAGATCATACAAAGGCGCTCAACGATGTACAATGCTCCAGCCAATGGATTGGCAGAAGCCTTCAACAAGACCTTGTGTAAACTACTACAAAAGGTAGTTTCCAAGTCGAAAAAGGATTGGCACGAACGTATGAATGAAGTCCTTTGGGCTTACCGTACATCATTCCGAACTCCTACACAAGCGACTCCATATTCTCTTGTATACGGAGTAGAAGCCATTCTTCCTCTCGAGCTTCAAATTCCTTCATTAAGAATCGCTATTCAAGAAGGGCTTACTCAAGATGACAACATTCGACTTCGTTTAGCTGAACTGGAAGCTTTAGATGAAAAGCGACTTGAAGCACAGCAGCGCCTTGAATGCTATCAGGCACGTCTTTCTCGCGCATTCAATAAGAAAGTACGCCCTCGCTCCTTCCAAAAGGACGATCTTGTGCTGGCGGTTAAACGTCCTATCATCATGTCCCATAGAGCAGGAAAGAAGTTCGATGCTAAATGGGATGGTCCGCATATTGTGAAGGAAGTCTACACCAACGGTGCTTATCTATTGACTACTCCAGAAGGGACTCGACTCGGTCCAATCAATGGAAAATTCCTCAAAAGGTACTATCCATAAAAAAAAAAAAAAAAAAAGAAGAGAAGGGTCCGGCTCGGCCTCGCTATGACCTGAGTGCCTTGTTGGAATGACCACTCAAAAAAAAAAAAAAAAAAAAAAAAAAAGGAACTACGTGTGACTTGATCCCTTATATAAGGGTACGTAGGCAGCCTGAGAAGTTACATCGGGTTCAGTCCAGACAAAAAAATGATCTATCCATATCTTGACCAAATTAATCAAGGATGATAAAATTTGACTCTTTTACCCATTATCCATTAGGTTCAGTTTAGCAAAAAAAAAATTCATCATTCGCCAAGCCAATATTGTCCAAGCTTATCCGAAAGGATGAGTAAACCAAAGCCCAAGCATACATTCGGGTGGAGTTGTCAAAAAAAAAAATCTATCTTTATCTTGACCAAGTTAATCAAGGATGATAAAATTCGTCCTACGACTCTTTTATCCATCCTTGAGGGGGCAATTTGTAGACAGATAAAAATAATAAACAAAAAAAAAGTGAGCCAATTCAGCCCTACCCAGGCCCAATTCGGTCCATCATGGGCATTGTCTTGGACAAGGCCCAGGATGGGCCCTGCCAAGGCAGGGGCCCAGAATGGCCCTGCCTGGACAGGGCCCAAGCCCAGTCCGGCCTTGCCTAGACAGGGCCAGGGCCCAGTCCGGCCCTGCTGCCTAAGCAGGGCCAACAACAAAAAAAAAAAAAAAAGAAGTCAAAGTCACTTGGATAAAATCTAAATAAATAAATTAATTAATTAATTTAAAAAAAAAAAAGAAAAAGTCAAAAAATCCTAACTACCCACTCCTAAAACTACCCACTACCCTTATAACCACCCCTCCTTTCCTCTATAAATAGGAGGGAGGGGGGAGAGAGAAAGGGCAAGGTGGAAGAGCAACAAAAAAAAAGAGTCAAGCCAAAGGAGAGAAGAAGGAAGGAAGAAGAAGAAGAAGAAAGGTGGGGGAAAAATCCTAGGGAGAGAAATAGAAATTCTCTAACTCTCCCTCGATTCCACCTTCTTCTTGAAGAATCCACCAAAAGAAGGAGAAGCCAAAGAAGAAGAAAGGTGGGGAAAATCCAAGGGAGAGAAATAGAAATTCTCTAACTCTCCCTCGATTCCACATTCTTCTTGAAGAATCCATCAAAAGAAGAAGAAGCCAAAGAAAGCCAAAGGAGAAGAAGAAGTGTGGGGAAAATCCAAGGGAGAGAAATAGAAATTCTCTAACTCTCCCTCGATTCCACATTCTTCTTGAAAAATCCACCAAAAGAAGGAGAAGCCAAGAAAAACCAAAGAAGAAGAAGAAGAAGAAGAAGAAAAAGTGTGGGGAAAATCCAAGGGAGAGAAATAGAAAATTTCTAACTCTCCCTCGATTCCACCTTCTTCTTGAAGAATATCTTCACTCTGTTCACGAAGGAGAAAGTCCAGAGAAGGGAAGATCAAAGAAAAGCGACTTCAAATCAAATTTCAAGTCAAAGAATTCAAGAAGGGTGAAGAACAAAGCATCGCTAGTCCTAAACAACAAGGCCCAAAATCAAAAGGCCCGAAGGAACACGCACCGCTCTCTTCTTCCTTTTAAATTTTCACAAACTTGTAAAATCCATGAAGTTGTAATTCTCGAGAAACTCTTCAAAGGAGATCGAGGATCAGAGGATAAAAGATCGAGTTGTACCCGCAATCTTTCCTATGTATTGATTTGCTCCTCGAGCATATCATATATTTCTTTAAAATTTGTAAGGGACAATTTTGTTCGCTACACTAAGGAATATTAAGTATCTACCATGTTATTAACCCAGGATTAGTTATGCTAGATAACACTAACATAGAGGGTAGTACTATAAATGGGGACTACCTAAGGCATGCATATTCTATACATCCATAACTCATACGATAAATACATGCCCAACAAGAAGGGTGCACGAAAACATGACTATTCAAACATGAATACAATACATATGCAAGTATATGGTAGAAAAGGGGGTTCTACACAATATATGAGCTATATAAACCTAGCATACAAGATATCTCGCATATTTCGGGTGCAAAGAAGCCCGATGGATGCGCGATGCACGACTATGTGCATTGAGCACTTCCCGAAGGGTTGGAATCGAACCACTCACCGATACCCGGGTCGTCGCGCATCCAACCGACGAGATCTGCAAGACAAAGGCATCAAAAGAGGGGTGAGTGCTTCAAACAAAGACTACCTAACTCCTGATAGTTTCCACAACATGCATAACAACTCCTTGACACACAATCAAGCAAAACTGATAAATCTGCTGCAACTAGCCCTACAATTTGATCTCCACAACACCTAATACACATCCAAAAATTATGAAATAAATTATACATGTTCTCTGACATGGAAGGATCATAATCCATGAAGACATCATTGCCTGATTTAGCCTTTAGATGCTCAAAATAAAATATTTCCAGACATTGGTCAACTCCCACGCGAATCTGGACAGTCCATGCAAAATAGGTCATAACTTACAACACAGATATCATATTGACTCCAAATTTTATATATAGCATCTAGACACATAGATGATCATATTACATGAAGATATAAGCATCCAAGTATCCCTCTAGATACTAGTTCTATAAGGATCTTAAGGAGACAGAAAATCTGACTTACTTACAACACAAAGCTACCACCATCCATACATAAACACAAACACCTCATGTGCAGCAGCAATTACACCTAACATCACCCTCCCAACATTATCCAAATGTGTCACAAAATCAGAAAAAAAGAGGAAAATGCTTACCAAGAGAGGGGGAGAGAAAAGGGGAGGTGCGAGGCCTCTTGAGCGCACCCACGACCACCTCGACCACCATCACCACTACCACCACCTCCTTTGCTTCTCTTCTTCATGGCTGAACCAAAAAGAGGAGGGAAAAACAGGGGATACATGAGGGAGCTAGAGGAGGAGGAGAAAGAAGAGACAACAACACAACATATGCACACACCAACCTTGCTCTTCCTTCAAGTGCTTCTTCTTCTCCATCACCTTCTCCTTCATTTCTCTTCTAACACACACATGAGAGGGAGAGAAGAGAAAAGGAAGCCTCGGATGGATTTCTTTGCTTGAGAGAGAGAGGGATTCAATAATAAATAGGGACTTTTAATGGGCTGAAAAGACTAAGCTGCCCTTGCCTAGAAATCCTGAATAGACTTTACTAGAACAACCATAACTTCTACAATCTAGCTCCGAAATGTACAATTCAAAATCCATTGAAAGCCAAGAAGATTATCTATAACTTTCATGTTTATGCTGAGAGCAAATAACCCCTCCAGCAATTCCAAAATATGAGTTAAACATCGAACATGGCTGCTGCCAGGATTTTCTCATCCCCATGGTACAATCGAAAAAATACCCATAACTTTTGCTACATGAATTCAGTTGATCTAATTCCACTTTTGTATAAAAATTAACTCAAAACTGAATATTCCATGACAAAATTATATTTAAACTACTCCATCTTGGGTATTAACAAAATTAAATCTGAATATCAATCGAAATTGCATATTTTTCCAAAACGATATCGGAATTCGATGAAATTTTTATGAGCAGTACAAAATTATACCAAGACCCATAATATGCAGTTAGATTTTCAATCAAAGTACTCCAACTCCTATAGGTAGCTAAAATCCAAAATTTTAGCGATTCTGATCGAAAAAAATAAGGCTCCAAATGACATAGACCTAATATTATTATATCCCTAACATAAGTTAGATCCGTATGCGTCACATACCATTGGGATTCATCCCATGTTAACAATGTTATATAAATCCTAGTGACTGAAATGTCACTGGATACAAACGTCTCACATTTTCTCCTGTAGCGATAACTTCTCCTAGGTGATCCATTTCTACAAATGCATCAGCTTGGCCAATACAGGGAGTACCACTCCACTTGCTAAGTCCATCAAAGCCCGATTACAACACAAAAATGGATCCCTTCTTAGGCACCATCACTTTGCAAATAGGGAGACGTCAAACCCACAATCTTGACTAAGGTTCTCTGTCATTCAACCACTCTGACGCGTAGCCGATTTGAGCTACCGGGTACTATGGGCGTCTAAGATGAACGCTCAAAAATGCTCTATTGTGAAGTCAGAGTTCCTCAATTGCAGGTGCATACTCATAACTCACACGGAGCATCATAATCAAGCTACCCTGAAGATTCTCGACAAACACGAGTTGAGGCCTTACGAGATAAGCCACAACATGCAATGGGATCGACCCATCCGATCAAATCCCCTATCCCTAGATAACATTAAACAAAAATTTATAAAACATGTTGATAACATAACATTATATGCAAGCACTAAGGAGATATCTCTTAGCATTGAGGAATAGCCTAGAGAATTTCGCTTTTGTTGGTCACGGGTGGAGTGTAGATATCTCTTCTACCTCTCACCCTAAGCGTGGACAATTTCCTTTTAGACCTGTTTTTTTGTACTTTTCAATTGAGCATTGCTTTTCTTTGAATAAAACTAAGAAGACCGCCTACCGTTATTTAAAAAAAATATTATATGCAAACACTAACAGTAATAGATCATGGCCATGCATTCAGGATGATACATGTTATAATAATAATAAATCCTAAACTTTAACTACATATTTTAAATTTAATTAATGTATTAGCATGTGATGATGTAATATAATTATATATGTTAAGTAATCAGAAAATCTCAATTTGAACATATTTAATCATGCATTAATATATATTTGATTAATATTACAGCTATCATAAACATGACTTTGCATGAAACGATACTATCAGAATGCCAAGATAGATCCAGTCACAGAGATGATACTACGTACCACGATGAATCGCATGCCTCAGCCGGTCCAACGATAGCACAACCGCTACCGAACTCGTGGAAGTCTAAGAGCACAATCAAAATTTACATAAGTATATTGAATCAATCAAACTAAACTCCCTCCCTTTCTCTCCTCTCTCTACTCCGCCACCTCTGAGCATCCAATGACTCCTCTGCCCCCTCCAATCACCACCCCCTATCCTCCCTCCCTTTCATCTTTTTTTCCCTTCCCCTCTTCTAAATTGCCAAACCCACAACACAATTTTTTTTTGTTTGTTGTGGATTTGACAATTTAATAAGTGGGGATAGATGCTCTCTTAATTATTGTCTATTAGTGTTTGGGGGATATATTTGAATTCATCCAATCCCTCAATCGTGAGATTTACTTGATCGGTATAGAGTCAATTTATTTTCTCTTGATCAACATATGGTAAATTTTAATTAATATAGGTCTTGACTCTAGACATTTTTAATGACACTATTAGTTTTTTTTTTTTTTTTGGTGTCAAGGCCTGTAACCAGGCTATTTTTCATTACTTATAAAACATATACACAGGTAGGATCACACAGTCCATTAACAACAGGCTTTAATGACACTATTAGTTGAGGTGATTAATGTGCATGGATTTTTTAGATTACTACTTTCCTCGTAATCCCTCCCTTGTCCCAGTTCACTCCAATCGTCCTGTTCCGCCATAACAACTAACCACTCACCGTCGTCGTCCGCTAAAAAATTGAACCCTTTCGGGCAGCACAAATAATTCTCGCACCAACCCTGTCGCAACAATTTAGCTTCAGTCACAGAGAGAGGTCCAAAATCCCCCATTCGAAGTCTCTGGATCTCTCACTGAACCATTCCGGCCGTCGAATTGACCGGATCTGAAGTCCTGGCGCGATCCAACCGGTGAAAAGATGGCTCAGGCGCCGGCGAACATGGAGGCCGTCTTCGACGGGTACTTCAGGAGGGCAGACTTGGACAAGGACGGCCGGATCAGCGGAGCCGAGGCCGTCTCCTTTTTCCAGGGATCCAATCTCCCCAAACACGTCCTCGCTCAGGTCTGCCAAAAAAAGTCTTTGGTGTTCAATTCGTTCAGTTTACGATCTTCTTGTTCGATCTCGAGATGTTAATTGGATGAAGTGAAATTGATGAGATGACGCAGTTTTTGTTGTCAATTCGTTCAATTTAGGATCTGCTTTGTATGTTTTTGAAACCAATGATTATAACAGATCCTATTTGCTATTAGGTATCTTTAAAGCACTTTGTATGTTTTCCTTTTCATGCCGTGGATGCCTGTATCTCCATTCACCATGGATGTTTTACCAACTTTTTTTGAGATTTCAAACATTTTATGGTCTCTTTGCAGATATGGATGCACGCTGATCAAAATCGCACTGGTTTTCTTGGTCAACCAGAGTTCTACAATGCCCTCAGACTTGTAACAGTGGCGCAGAGTGGCCGAGAGTTGACACCAGATCTTGTAAAGGCGGCCTTATTTAGTCCTGCTGCATCTAAAATTCCTCCACCTCAGATAAATCAGGTGGCTGCTCCTTCACCCCAGCCAAATTCTGTAACTGCTTCTTCCCCACAGTTGAATCCTATGGCACCACCTGCCCCTCGAATGGGTGCCTTGGCACCTAATTCATCCCAAAATCTTGGTTTTAGAGGCTCCCAGGTGCCTAACCAGCAATTCTTTCCCTCTCCAGACAATCAGTTCATGAGGCCACCTCAAGCCTCATCTGCTGTTGCTGCTGCTCCGCCTCCAATGCAGAGTGCCTTTCAAGGGTTTCCTGGGGGAGGGGGTGTCACGGGTCCTCGCCCTTCAGGATCTAATATATCAATATCAAACGATTGGTTTGGTCGGCAGCCTGGTGGTGCCTCGTCAGGAGTAACTTCACAAATCCAGCCAAATAGAGGAATTGCTCCCTCTTCGAATCAAGATGGTTTTGGGCTGGCAGCATCTAGTGTCACACCTTCTGCAGCTCCACCTCGACCACAAATTCCATCTGCCCAAGCATCTTCCATTTCACCCAAAATGGCAGAGCCTGTTTTGTCATCACTTCAATCGGCAGCCATGGATTCCAAAGCATTAGTTGTATCTGGGGAGAGTTCTAGCTCAAATTCGGCTTTCGGTGGTGATGTGTTTTCTGTGATTACTCAGCCAAAGAAAGATGATTCAGCACCTACATTTTCTGCTAGCAGTGCACCTAACTCATCTTCTGTTGGTTTGCTATCTACTGGAACTCAATATCTAGGAAATCCAAGCCAATTTGATCCCATGAAGAACACCTCGGTGATGCCTCCTGTCAGTGGCCAGCTTCAACAAGCTCAGTCACTTGTGAAGCAAAATCAGTTGGCTATAGCTGGTGTGTCAGTTGGAAACACTGGATCTGTTTCCAGTCAGTCCCAACTTCCATGGCCTAAATTTACTCCATCTGATATTCAGAAGTACACCAAGGTATTTGTTGAAGTAGACAAGGACAGAGATGGAAGGCTTACTGGCGAAGAGGCACGCAATCTATTCCTGAGCTGGAGACTTCCCAGAGGTAGGCATCATATTGGGTTTCTACATGCATAGTTGGGTGATACAAAGTGTTACTCATAGTATTCTTTATTGTATGATTGCTTATTATTCCTTATTTCCTTTGAATCTGCATTCATTCTTTCTATATTTAAATTTGATATTCTTATTGTTCTTTTTAAATCTGCATTCATCAGAGGTGTTAAAGCAGGTGTGGGACTTATCTGATCAGGATAATGATAGCATGCTCACAATAAGAGAATTTTGTACGGCTCTTTATTTGATGGAACGTTACCGTGAAGGGCATCCACTTCCATTGGAGCTCCCAAACAGCATTAAATTTGATGAGGCATTATTGCGTATCACTGGCCAACCCACCCCTGCATATGGCAATGCTGCATGGCAACAGACTTCTGGTACTTCCATGGCAAACACTGTTGGTTGACAATGAGCTGTAGGCTTTAAAAAATTGTACTATATATTTTTCCATCTTAAATAATAAATTGTATTATAGGCATAATTTTGATTTCCTTTCATGTTCTCGATGGATTTCTTTCTGTCAATTTTTCAGGTTATCCACAGCGAGGAATGCCTGGAGTACGTGCTTCTATGCCTGCAGCAGGCATGAGGCCACCTGCACAAGTTTCTGTTCCTCAGAGAGAGATTCCCATGCCGCCTGTGCAACAACGGGGATCAAGATTTCCAGTATTGGAGAAACAACTTGTGAACCAACTAAGTAAGGAGGAACAGGGTACCCTAAACACTAAGTACCAAGAAGCAACTGAAGCGGACAGAAAGGCATTCTCTTACCTCAAGCATTATTTATTTTCCATATAGTTTCTGGGTTTAATATTGTTTCTCCAACTGTATTGTGCCTGACCTCTGAAGCTTACTGTGTTTCTGTGAGGAGCAGAGTGAAGTCCATTTTAAGTATTTGTTTTTTAGTATATTTTCATTATCATCCATTGTTATGTTCATCTCATCTTCTGATCTTTTATTTGGGTTAAGTTAGGATGATTCTGTGATATATCAATATGGTGACAGGATGTTTCTGTGATATAACCATATTATGGCAACTTCCAAAATAAAAAAATTGGAAACAGAGGAGATGCCTTCCCAAGAAAAATACAAATGCAAAAACTCCCCAATTTTAAACAAAAACCCAATCATCTAAATCCACATAGATATTGTTATTAACATATCATATACAATTTCTTGGCATCAAAAATCCAGTTTTGCTACTAAATTGTTTTATGCTGGTCATTGGATGTCTGTTTGGCATCCCATATACTCCTAAAATATCTATTTTTTTTCTCCCTCCATCTTCAGTTGCTGTTTTAGTTTTACTCATCCAACTTATTTATTTCGAAGCTGTTATTTGATAGAAAATCATCCATACTTTTGGTTTGGATATGTGTATTAAGGTGTCCCACACTCTTTCTTTTATGTTCTTTTTCAGTTATTTCATATCGTTTGCATTATAAGTGTCTCAAAATTATTAAATGAAAGAGCTAACATCCCTTTTATTTTTTTCATATGTAAGGTGGAACAATTGGAGAATGAGATATTAGATTCCAAGGAAAAGGTTGAATTCTACCGGACTAAGATGCAAGATCTTGTGAGTTTTCGCTTTTTATTGCTTGTGTATATTTTCTCTGCACACTTTGACTCTAAGGAAGCTCCCTTCAGGTATCATGAGCATCATGTATGAAGGGAAAATAAGGTTATTGTTGCCAGATGGTTAACAGGAGTCCTGCCATCTATTGGATCCTGTTATAACACATAATTTCACTGCATACATAAATAGGTTGGCAGTCATCAAATATTCATAGTTTTCCATCTACTATGTACAGATGCATGTTTATCAAATGTTAATTTTGATCTATATCAAGTGTGTAATGGGTCAATTTGCCCTGATGAAGTTTCTCTTAATCATATACTATTGGGCGTATACATGTTTCTGTTGACTCATATTGGCTGTTATATGCATGTGTTCCTATGTGATATTTTTAGAGTTTAAAATACTTCCCTGTTGTCTATGTTCATAAATACTTGATTGCAGTCCCAGCAGAATGGCTGATATACTCTGGTTTCTCAACGGTTATGAAAAGAAAAATATCTTGTCAGCAGGTTGTGTGTAGCTTTATAATATTTATACATCTGTCTGATGCATTATTTGCTCTGTTCTAGGTCCTATACAAAAGTAGGTGTGATAATAGGCTTAACGAGATTACTGAAAGGGCTTCTGCCGATAAACGTGAGGTATGGTTTTTCCTATGTCAAACGGGTCTATTTCATTGCTTAAGGGAGGTTTTTGAATAATTTATCTGCTGTGTTTCTTGAGTAGGTAGTTTTTAGTTCTTCTGTTTCTAGTTTGTGAATGATGGTGTATCTATGATAAGAAGTCAGCTTTATTCAATATGCTGTGAATTGGTTTGATGGATGTTGCTGCACCATAAATTCATGCAAGAGGTCATTTCCTTAATAATCATTCACATCCTTTTTCATGATTCTTAGGCCTTCTGTTTAATCTCTTATCTTATCTTTTTATAATTAGCCTTCTGTTTAATCTCTTATCTTATCTTATTATAATTATACACCACACATTAGTATTAATTGTCTTCAGCACATATTTTGTAGCATGAATGATGCTATTCACTTTAACTTTTGGACCACCATATCTAGTGGTTTTTCAACTTTAACATTGATCATGGTATTGCACCCCCAACCAGCTGCAAATATTTTGTGTTGAAATACCATTTGGCATGATATTCATTTTTATTGTAATTCTGTGGTGGTCGCTATCCTTGCTCGCAATTCAATATGCAACTTCTTAGATCTGAAATTTCTGAAAGCTTAGTTCTGTTAGATCTAGTTAATACAAGATGGGTTCAATCTTTTCACCATTATTGTCTCATGGAAATGATTTATCTATATGTTTGGATAAGTAAGCTAATAAGTATTATGATTGCTTCTTCTGAAAATATCTCCTGCTTATCTTTTTTACTCTCGCGGTTGTTGGTTGTTTTTCATTATAACGTTTTGTTGTAGAGTCAATTTATGTAGAATCAAGTGCTATTGAGTTGGAGGTGCATATTCCCATTTGTAGCCATGATTCTCTTATATTGTTTATAAGTTGCAGAGAAAACTTACTTACTATGGCATTTGCATTCCTCTTGGAAATCAATTCTAGGAAGTTGATGTGTGATTGGGTCAAACAACAGAGTTACCTGGGCTATTGAACTTGCTCAGATATTTCTGTCCAGATGTGTTATTTTCACATTCTTTAATTGGTGCAGGGATTCACTATTATTTTACTTGGTTCAACTGTATTGCTATGTATTTCATCTACTAAGTAATGAATACCCAAGTAAATTCATCCTGATCTTAATCGATGTTATTTGTTCTCGTCTTGCTTGTTTTCCGTGTGATTGATCCTCATTATTCAGCTTAAAATTGCTTCAAAAATGTTCTGCTCTAACATTGGTGCCAAGGCTTTGTCCTGACATTACTTTGTATATAACCATATATGCTGTAGAGATACTGTTTTATCTTAAATTATTGATGCAGATGTTGATTTTAATTTTTATGCAAGGTGTAACTGAACTTATTTATTAAATTATATTTCATTTTGCCTTTTTGTAAAAAAATTCCCAGGTTAAGTGATACATTTTTATTTTTATTTTTCCTGTAGAAATTGTTAGATTTATTTTGAGATAAGGTATGAAGTCTACCACTTCTATTAAAAAATAATGAGAATGCGTGCAGATCCAGAGTCCACAAAAACTGTCTAAACAGAATCAAAAAGAGATCCTCGGCAAAGAAAATAAACAGCGAGAAATTAAATACAAAGCCTGAGGCAAAAAACGTCCAGGGTATAGTGTAATGGCAGATAAGCTATCTACCAACTCCCCTGAGAAGATAAACCCTGACGTTCCAGCTCTTACCTGGATCATTTTATTTGATCACATGAAAACTCCAATCTTAGCATCTGAATAATCATTCTTTCATTTGGTCCAACTTGAGAGAAAGACCCTCTCTCTCGAGGCTGGATAGTGTTTCATTGGTAGATATTGATATAATATCCTTGGTAGTTTTTAATAGAATTTTGCATGTAGTAGTATTGTCTAGTTAAGATTTGTTAACAATGGTTATACATCAGTCTGAGGGGTTCTGATCATAACATCATAAATTTGACATAGGCATGCAGCTGATTAACGAAAGAAGAACTCAACAACTTTTTTATTCATGGAAATTTTAGTGAATAATATTTTAAAAAAATGATAAGAGATTATACTGAGGCAGCTTTCTCATAGATACTCCGGTTGTCTCTAAAAAAAATAGATACTCCGGGCCTAACTTGATCACCACAACTCTATATATCTTGTGGAAGTGAAATCAAGATGTAGCTGCTATTCATTTCCAAGGGAGATAATGTTTTTTTTTTATTGTCAATTTAAGCATCTGAAGCTATAATTGAGCACATAATAATATGGACATGAGAGTGACTGTTGAATTTATTGGTTATCTGACCTTTCTTTTTATATTAAAATGTTCTGCTTGTTGCTGTTTTGTTTCAATTACTCAATTCTATGGTTGCTTGTTGTGGCAACCTATTTAATGCTAAATCATGTTGTATTCTTTTAAATTGGATAATATGTTGTTTAATTAACTCAATGCTATTATTGTACAAGGGGTAGCTCAAATTTGTTTTGTTCATCTTCTATGAGCTCTTGTTGTGGCATTCTGTTTCATGCTAAAATCCTGTTGTATTCTTTCAAATGGAATAATATTTTGTTCAATTACTTAACTGAATGCTATTATTGTATAAGGGATGATTCAAATTTGTTTGTTTAGAAGAGTATAAGCAAATTTGTTTTTTTAAATTTTCATTGTCTGCAATTTTAATATGATTGCGGACATAGGACCTAATGTTTTAACAAATGATTGATGTGTTACAACCATTTTTCATCAGGCTGAGACCCTGGCAAAGAAATATGAGGAGAAGTACAAGCAAGTTGGAGATGTTGCCTCTAAACTGACTGTTGAAGAGGCTACATTTCGTGATGTTCAGGTGCCTTTCACAGTCTCTGTGTGGGCATCTATATCATATTAATCTATATTTAGCTCAATTACTGAAAAAATGCTTCTGATGCTTTGACCTTTATCCATATACTGCGTCGGTTGCTTAACAGGAGAGGAAACTGGAGTTGTACAATGCAATTGTTAAAATGGAACAAGGTGGAAGTGCTGATGGATTGCTTCAGGTAAATGAAAATGGAAATCTGACCTGATTTTTGTAGAGGCATTATGTAGTTAATTAAACTAGCATAATTTATTGGTTCATCAGGTTCGTGCTGATAGGATACAATCTGATCTTGAGGAGCTAGTGAAAGCTTTGAATGAACGTTGCAAGCGACATGGTTTAAGTGTTAAGCCAACAGCAGTGATTGAGCTTCCCTTTGGTATATTCTCTTTATGGAAGTTTTGTGTCTGGTTCTTCTTACCTTTTTCTTTCAGTAACACGGTTCTGTCATTGTTTTTTAAAATGTTTCTATTGTCATCTTGGGAAATGCTTCTATTAGATGGCAAAGAGCCAACATATCATTTTGGCAGTAGTCAAGACCAATTTTGTTGCATAGTTTGTTTCTACATGTCCATGAATAAATACCCAATTCATAAATTACTATTTTCCGTGGGGTTTTCAATATCAAAGAAAGTCAATTAACTATATAAAATGTATTGCAACATTTGGGGTTTAAGAAAGATGTCGACCAATATTAGGCAGATATTCAAACTACATATTGCTCTTAAAGGTTGAGTCTATTTGATTCATCAAGGTCAATGGTTGTTTGTAGTCTTAGTTGATGAGTTAAACTTGTAGTCAGTCCAAATAAAGAGCTAATGAGGTGTAGAGCCTATGTTCACTGTTATCTTTTCTTTTGCACATGAGCTGTTTGTTTTGTTATAAGATTCTTAAGTATATTATTAGAAGATAAGTGATGAGTTTATGAGATGACAATGTTGGAAGCGTTTACACTTATCAGGGTATATTTAATTCTAAGTAATTTATGATCAAATTTTCTGAGAAAATGAACACGGAAGCATTTGTTGATACATTGATTGAATTCAGAGAGCCAATATTTTAAAAAGCGCTAGGCGCTGTGCAGTTGGTGACCGACTAGGGATTAACGGCTAGGCGGGGATTAAAAAGAGATTAACGTATCACTTTTTTTTAATAAAAAAATAATACATACATATATATATATATATATATATATATATATATATATATATGAAAATTATTACGTGCGGCGAACGGCGGGTGCGGCCGCGACGTGGGCCGTTCGATCGCGGGTCCATCGCATCCGACGGTCGACGTGAATCGCACCCGACCGTCCGATGCGATGGACCCGTGATCGACGGCCCGTGATCGCTGCCGCACCCGCCGTTCGCCGCATGTAATCGGCCTTCTCTCTCTCTCTCTCTCTATATATATATATAGTTATCAAAGCATATGTGTTATTGTGTGTATTTAAAATGTTAAATAGCAGAATAATAACAAAGTACCATCAAAACAAATTGACCATACAATGAGCATACAAAAATTCATTAACAGATGTAGCATATAAAGAAGTTATCTCAATAGCTTATTAGTCAACTAGGGATTAATCAGAAAGGTGGCTAAGCCTTGAGCGTTGTAGGCTGGGCCCACCTAGGCCTAGGCTGGTAAGTAATCGCCGCCTAGAAGAGATTTTGGGAAAAATGAGAGAGCTGAGAAGCAGTGACAGCCCCTCCTCCCAATTTCTCCTCTATATTCCAAATACAGTTGGAGTCTCCACTGACAAGCCAAGAACCAGAAATACTGCTGCTAATAGATTTCAGGACTTTCCACAGATCAGACATAAGCAGAATTTGAAGCATAGATAACATACAGCCAAACAAATTGAGCTGAAGAAATAAATCACTGACAGATGCATCATCTGACTAGATTCCTGCAGAACCCTTAATGTGACTAGATTGCTGTCAAAGAGAATGCAGATTTCACCATATGAATTTGCTGATGATTTGTAAGAACAGCCTGTTGCCCAATATTATGGGCAATCAAGTCCAAATTTGTCAGTTGGATTTTTTGTTTCCAGAAGTCCTAGAATTTCATCTGATGTTGAAAATTGAAGAATAAATTCTTAACACCTTTTATTTTGGAGGGGTTACTGAGTTCCCCTACATTCCATGTCATAATCTTCATATTTGTAGTTTGGACTTGTAAAACTTGTTTTACGGCATTAATTGTACTTTCTGAAGTACAATATCATTCTTCTGTTTGTTGCTTTTTTTCTTCCTGTTGCTTGATGGCTCAATTATACCATGGTGAGCTAAACTTTCCTCTTTTGAGAGACCTTCTGTATGAGAGATTTCTTTATCAACTTCATCAACTGAAACAATCCAACTTTCTGACAAGGCATTATCACCTTTTCCTTCTAATATAATTGCATTATTCACAGTTTCTTTTTGTGAAAGTTTTTCTGATATAACTGCATTAACCACTGCTTGAACAAAATCTTGGTGCTAGTATTCCTGAGATGTAACACTTCAAACTGATTTGCCAGACTAATAATCTGATGATTTCGAACTTCATCCATCGTCTTGCTCTTTAAGATCTTTCATTCACAGCATTCAACAGTTTGTTCTGTTACCCTGCCTCTGGTCCTTTTTGAGAGGTCTCATCCATTTCAGAGACTTAAGCTGATTGAGAACTGGGATTATCACTATTTGCTTCTTTAGACTGGATGATATTGGCTTGCTTCATGTTATTGGCAAGCCAATTAGCATGGATTTAGCTACCTCATCTTGGTCCACACTCGCTTTTGTGTATGTTGAAAGAGAAGCACAAACTCAGTTTCTAGAGGTTGTCTATGTTCAAGATGGTGAAGACCAATATGAACAAGTGTCCAAATTACAGTACAATTGGTCATGCATTAAATGGATGTCCTATAACTAAAATGAACAATTATGTTCCTGCAGTTATTCAACTATTCGTGGTGTGTCTTTCTTTCTCCATGTCAAGGACTTTAGACTATCTTCTCAACAATACAAGATGGCCTGCAATAAACCATGGCCCTTCCTCAATCACCCTTAATCAGAAGGGAATTAAATAATAAAAAAAACCATTGTCCCTAAAGTTTGTCTCTATAGATAATTTCAATTCCATATCTTTTAATCTCCATATATTATTTGAGGAGGATATTTTTCCCTTCAGCTAAACTATCGGTTTTCGGAGCATTCCTTCACAAACTTGGACCCGATTGGAAATGGATCCTGCACTCACAAAGAAATCAGGGGACACCGGTATGGTGCCAGCCAAAGGGTCTCCGAAGAAATGTATCAGTCGGGGATTCAAAACAAATCTCATTGATATTTTGGTGGCTTGAAAGTAGGGAATTAGATTCTTCGATACCTTAGCCTTTTGAGTTACCTCCCTTTTTATAGGGTCACCTCGGCTAGATTGCCGCTTCCACCCCCTTTTGGCTATTATAACCGTCTCCCCACTAAATACTTAGTGAGCGCTTTTTGTGGAAACTTCCACGTGTTAATGGGACACATCGTGCCACTAATCACCCATATTTAATGGGCCTTAATTATCTCTTGTCGGTTACGGACGTTACGGTCTTTCAGTTCTGCTCTGGCCTTTGGCCTGATCGTTCGTTTGTCACGTCTTTGAATGCATTCACGAGGTGAAGGATTGCCTGACCATACCTCTTGTCTGGTCGTGTTTTTCCTGTTCATTTGTGAGGAGTAAGGTTGTCCGATCGGATCTCTATTTTGATCGTGCCTTAACTACTCGAGGTGACATTCGCTCGCGAGGTGTTTGACTGTCCGACTAGACCCTCGATCTAGTCATGCCAGCCTGTTTGGGAGTGTCGTCATGGCATTTCAAATTTGGATCCGGATGTGTGGGCTCCCGATGTGATAGCCCATATCCGTTTTGACGTGACACGTGTCATTTTCTAACATGATGCAGATTTTTACCTCCACATTATTCAAGAAACTTCCAAAGAGTTTAAATGTAAGCTTCATACCGATGACATACCCTACAACAGATATTGGAAAATGTGATTCACCATCAACAATGTCTTACTTCTGGTTAGTAGAGGCATCCCCTCTTCATTAAGGGGTTCCAGATTCGAGCCTTACTTCTGCTAATAGGAGAGGATTTAACAAGGGAAAGAATGGGGCGAGAAAATATACAATTCCAGCATGGTCTACGCCAAGGGAAGCGGGCCAATGGATGAAGCCCTTGCCACTCTTGTTCTTGTTGTGAATCAAATTAATTAAAATCCAGTGTGGTCTGCACCAAGAAAATTGCCATATCTTTTGGAAATTAACACGTTTTTTCTATTTATAGAGATGGGCATTGTTCCACACAATCCCATTTGTAGCTCGGTGTGCAATCACATATATCTCCAGTGAGGTACATATTTCGTTAAACGTAGTATGTAATTTTTCACTTCTATCAGTGGATACATACAATTCATTGAATATATACTTCACTTTATGAAAGTATATGATCCTTAAAAAAAGAAAAGCACGTGAGGACTGCACGTAGGGATGCATGCAAGACCATCCCTCACGTTTTATAACGATGCTTTTATAACATGAGTATACAATGGAGCAGCAGAAGGTTGGATGTGGGTTTGAGACAACTGTAATTTAATGATCATTGTTTTTTTGTAGGATATCGCTTATTAGATTATTTTTAATTTTTGTTTATAATATTCTTGTCTTAATCATGACTAATATGTAAATGTAGTAAATGATACACTATTAACTATGCCACATATGCATGAAATCCATAATCTCTGTGATTCATTCAATTTTGATATTCACTTGATGCTGTTTTATTTCTCAAAAGTCCTGTCATGCAAATTAGTCTGTTTGTTGTATCTTTTTTCCTCTAGGTTGGCAACCTGGCATTCAGGAGGGGGCCGCTGATTGGGATGAAGATTGGGACAAATTTGAGGATGAGGGTAAGTTTAAATAATATATGAAGTGTTGCTGGTCTCTAGTTCTAACTAGCGGACATAGATCCTTGTTTTGTTAGTTTATTAAGGCCTGGTCTTTCACCAGCTTCACAAAAGGATCAAGCATCAAAATTGACCTGGCATCCTTAAGTTGAAACTGTTGATATTAAAATGGTTCGGTAGCTAATTCAAAAATTCCAGAATACTGTTAAACTATTGTTTGTTAAACTATTATTTTCTCATTAATTAGGCAATAAATACATATGCTCGTTTGAAGTGGTATTTTTGTATGTCATCCAGTTGTTTGGTACCTATCTTAAGAGGAAGTGACCTGCCCATTACTCAGGCCATGAATTTTTCCATGAAGTTACGGTTGTACTGCATTTTCCCAATTCCATTATTCCCCATCTTGCTGGTTCTGACTATGCCTCCACCCTTGACCACGCCGCTTGACTTGGCTGTCCTCCAACATCACCAATCTGGACAGATTATCATTCACCCCTGTCCAGGCCAATTGACTAATTCAATTGCTGTTCTGATTCAGCTGGTCCATTCTTCCTTAAAGCTGCCCCAACCAATTACTCTAGCTTCAGGATTTGAGTTGACCCTGCCTCTGTATCCCTTAGACAACTCTGACCCTTCTTCATCCAGCCCTTTAAAACCACATCACCTCCTGTTTTCCATAATTTAGACAATCGCTCAAATGTCAATTATATTTGGACATAAATTATATAATGTTTCTATTATGATGGGTCCATTTCTTATTCTGATGATACTTTTTTTTGGTGTGTACCATTCTATAAATGAAGGGGTAGCTTATAAATAATGACCTTATCATGTTTTCTTTTTTTATTTTCTGTGGTGTCTTTGTGATCATTTATTTTGAGGAAATGTTTATAGGAAATTAGGAACATATAGTGTTCTACTTAAACTAAACGAATCCTTTTGAATATCATAAACCTTAAAGATTGAAATAATCAACATGGAAAAATATGAAAAATTTTATTTTTCTGTTGCAAAGATATATATACTAGGGATGTCTTAAAACTATTTCAAATATTTTAATTATTCAATTTTATTCTTAATTTTTTAGAACTATTTAGCATAACATTGGAACCCATTGATGATAGCCTTAGAACCTAACTAGTGACGCAAAGCTTACTATAAAAAAAAACACTTGTGTTGCAATTGGTTGGATTGTAAAACAACCTGATGACTGATTTTCAATAATTAAAATACTAGGACTGTAGCATGTATGTAATCTGTTGGACAACCATATCGTAAACACCTACATCATTGTGTTATGACATATAGATTGCTGTAGTAGTAGTTCCTTTCATGTGTAACTCAGGGTAAACCTGTTAGATAATATGTCATTTTAGGTATTATACAGTTTTTAATGTGTCCAATGCATCTTTCAACACCAAGGTTTCACAATCAACAAGGAGCTTACAGTTGAAGCAGAAAATGTTATTGCCTCTCCAAGGAAACGGAAGGCTCCTGTTTGGAGTGATAAAGCTTCAGCAGATGGGTCAGTGTCCCCTATACCATCGTCATCAAATATTGACTCTAAGATTGAGAAGCCTTCAAGTACAGGTGAGCAGGTACCTGAGAATGGATCAATATTTGCTCGTAGCGAAGATGGCTCAGTAAAGAGTCCTCCTGGGAGTCCATTTGGAAGAAGCACTTTAGAGAGCCCGCGTTTTGATAATGTAGATACTTCACCCAGGGCTAAAGGAAATATCAGGTATGATGTTGTCATCATGTTTTACTTGTTTGCCCATGCTTGTCCATTTCATATTTCTCTGTTGCCCCTTCACGAGAAGACCTGGAGCATGATGAACATTGGCCATATCTTCATGAATATTTCCTTTTACTAAATGAACCACGTGTCTAATGCCTGGATTATAAATGTCTGTTTATAGCATTAATTGATATAATTGACATACATCTTACTTTGGCAGTGATCATGGCGGCATCGAGTCAACAATTTCTGGGGACAAATTTGGTGATGAATCAGCATGGGGTGGAGCCTTCTCGGATATGAATGATGATGTGGATTCAGTATGGGGCTTTAATACCGTCAACAGTAAGGTAATGACGTACCCGGGTACTTTTACAGGAAAATACAAAAGGCTTCTTGAGTATTTTTCCCCATTTTGTCGTCATATTTTTTTTTCATTTCTTTTAATGTACTTAAAACCATGCAGGAGTCGAACTCATTCTTTGGATCAAGTGATTTTGGTCTTAACCCAATCAGGACAGACTCTCCAAGTGCATCTAGTGTGTTTGGAAAGGAGAAGAGTCCCTTCTTTGATTCCATTCCAAGCACGCCTCTTTTCAATTCAGGTGCTTCCCCAAAGTACAGCCAAGGACCAGAGGATACTTATGACTCTTTCAAAAGATTTGAATCATTCAACATGAATGATGTCGGACTGTTTGGCCAACGTGAGAGCCTTGCAAGGTTTGACTCCATAAGGAGTTCTGCAGAGTTTGACCACAATGGAGGTTTCTCTTCTTTTGACGACAAAGATCCTTTTGGCACATCTGGGCCATTCACATCTTCTGAGAGCCAGACGTCAAGGCGAGCATCTGATAATTGGAGTGCATTCTAAAAGATGCTGAGCCGAGCAATTTGTGCCTTTGTTTATTGCCACTTTTGCTATTTCTGACACTTCGAAGCTATGGCTGATTTTTGTGTGCTATATATGATCTGTCATTTGTATTTTTGGTATTTCAGAACTCATCTTCTTCAACAACACCCCCCCCCCCCCCCCCCCCCCCCAAACCCAGGTTTTTGCCTTGTTTAGGATGAGATTTTCCTTTTTCCTTTTGTTTCGTTGAGCAACCTATTGAACATTCTTTATGTTTATATATGCACATATGTGTATCTTATTGTTTGTGATTTGAGAGTTGAAAATGTTTGGCTTGTGTCTATTTCATGACATTTAGGTGTTGTTTGGATAGAGAGACAAGTTATTCTAGGTTTATCACTATTTTAAGAACATATAATTATGTCGGTGGAATAAGTGATTTTCTGTTTGATTGTTTTTAGTTATTCTCATTAGGAAACGTAATAATTAAATTTTTAGTCCTGATACTCAAGCTCTAATTGTTTCACTCACAAGCCCTATTAGGTGTATTTTTCTTATTAGATGATTGATTGATTTTTGTAAAAACATAAAATGGTAAAATATGGATCTTGATTCGGTTATTACCCTTCCATGTGAAACCGTCGTTCCTTCATCACCCTCACCACCATCTTTTGTGCAGGCGATCTTTCTGTTGTAAGGACACCGCGCCTTGGTTACACTAAGCCCATGTTTGGATGTCGGATAAACCCCGGATAACCTTGGATAAACCTGGATAAAATTTTTGTTGTGTTTGGAAAGCCCAGATAAACCCAAATAAAGTATGCCAGAATAAACTGGTATAAAGTGGTATATAGATTTCAATCAACCCCTAGAATAAAAGTTATCCTAGGTTATTCTACCCAAAGAATATGTTGGTCCACTGTCAAATTAACTGTCATCAACTTTTATAAATCACTTGTCAAATCAACTATCATTACTTTTTTACATTTTATAAATCTTTATGCATACTTTATTCACATTTTACTCAAACAACAAAACATTTATTCTTATGATTCACAACGAGAATAATTCAAAACACAACCAAACACAAAATCACTTTATCCTTATTTATACTCCCTTATGCTCGGATAGATATATACTCAAGAATAAATCATTTTCTGTATCCAAACGGGGGCTAAAGGTGCGTTTCTTTTGATGTAAAACTCACTATATGTACTACTTTTTGGGAAAATGAGTTGCACATAAGTGTTTGGAAATTGGATAACTCATAAAAATGTGGTGATTGAAAAATGATTTCAGTAACTGCCTTAAAAATAAGCCACTCATCTTTTTTGTAGATTTATTTAACTAGTTGTTGTGTATGTGTAAATGCACATAAACAAAATGTAATATATGTAATGTCAAAAAAATTAGTTATCATAACATTTTCATAATATTGATTTCAAATGTAAAAAATTTAATGTTTATAGTTTAACTAATTAAATGATGCAAATAATGGTGTCAAACAAGAAAAAAAACAATCATAGATTCATAGATGACAATGTTTCATATGCATTTTTTCAAAAATAAATAAATAAATAAAATAAATAAAAAGTTGACAAAAAATACAACTACCAAGAAAGCAAACCACCCTTGTGAAGTACATTGGTCTCATAAAAAATGATTTGCTTGGTCCCATAAAAAATGATCTAAGCAAATGAAGCTAATGTTTATACATAATTGATCAATTCAAAATAATCAAATAATCCCAAACTTTTAGTGAGAAATATTCAAACTAAATTAAAATTGTTTGTCTCAAGTAAAAAATGAATCGATTTAGAGGATTACCATTTGAGATAGGTAAAGTGAACCATAGAAAAATTAAAAAAGAAATTTAAATAAATTATAGGAAGGAAAAATATTTAAAAAATCTTCTAAACATATATTTTTCACACCATCATCTAATTGAAAATTAATATTAACATAAAAAATATTTTTTATTTGAAAGTGATTTTAATTGTTTTTAAATATTTATTAAATTTAGTTTTTACACACACAAGGAAAATGATAACAACAAACACTCCAGAAAAATAAAAGTAAATGTGGTAATAATATGAACAACGCAAGTTAAAAAAAATTCTAAAGTAATTTTTTGTTAGAGTAATATGAGACGATAGATTAAATATCATTTGAGAAAAAACACGACACAAAAAATTATTATTATATATATTGATGGAACACAGTGCAATACATGGCTGATATTATTCTCTATATTTTTTAATCTATATATAACAACATATATAGAAAATCGACCGTTTGATAAATACTAGAATGACACCCGAAATTTTATATATTAACATTACATAATTATGATTGATTTTTATAGATTTCACATTCTTATTAATATTTTAAGATTATTTACTTTGTGGTGTTATTTTTGTTATTTAATTTTTTCAATTTATGTTTTCACACTTCTAGAAAACTTGGTTTGATTCAATTTATTTATTTATTTCTTATGAATAACCATGTTGTGATTTTCATAAATATTCTTAAGACTTATTATTATTATGTTATTTTCCTATAGGCAAAGGTTTAGGATCTAGGTTTTTGGAGTCAAAAGTTACCCCGTTTGGCTCGTGTCATTTTTTTTATGGAATTACTTTACCAGGAATCAGTTTACTAGGGGATTATTTTACCAAGAATCCTAATTCCATCAGGTTGTTTGGTTCGTTAGTGGCTTTTTTCAAAGAATCATTTTCAAGTGTTTGGTTCATACATGAAAAATGATAAGGAATTTGATTTAAATATCTAAAATACCCTTACAATTATATATATACTTGCAAAATTTATTTCTTTACCCATATCACAATAATAAAAAAAAGAATAAATTTTTTATAAATATTTTTATAAATATTAATCAATGCGAATAAATAAAATAATCAATTATGCAATTACACATATAATAATAGTAATTTTTCTAAATCAGTTGAATATTATGAATTCCCCTAAAAATTAAATAACCAATTTTATAAGTTACGGATTCGGAGGTATTTCTTTAGGCCTAAACCCACATCATACATCACATATTATACCAATTATAATAATATCTAAACCCATCTACAAAAATAAAAACTAAATTTAAAAACATAAATTAATATCTAATACACAGTTAAGATTTTTTAAATCACATATAAAAATTATAACATAAATTTTTAGTTAAAAAATCAAAATGACTATATAAACCCATTATATGGGTGGTGGGAAAAAAGAGAAGAGGCTATTTATTTTAGAAGGGATATACACAGTAATTTCATAAATTTGTAAATGGTATAATAGTAATCTAATTTAGGATTCCTGGTGGAATTTGAGATTACCACCATAAAGGGTGAGAATCTGATTCCGCTCTATTTTTCCACATGGATGGATTTTAATTTCAGTGGGGCCCACAATTACCATCAAGATTACCACCAACCAAACACTGGATTTTATACACTTTCCTGGTAATCTCACATAGAATCAAATTCCATCCCAGAATGACACGAACCAAACAGGGGGCTTTATTGGATTGACATAACTGATAGCTATATTTTACCAAAAAAATTTATAAGATTTTGGTGTAATTTATCATTTAAAAAACCATTTTGTTAGAGATAATTTGGGACAATAAGAATAATTTTTGTTAGAGATAATTTAGGATATATTAGATATCATTTTATCAACACAAAATGAATTTGATGGAACACACCACCACCACACACACAAATATACGGCTGATAATATTATCTCTATTTTTTTATTATCAATATATATAACAACACATATATGTAGAGAATGAACCATTTGATAAATAAACACATTAAAATAACATAACGTGAAGTTTTTATATATTTAAGAAAATACCTAATAAAGATTTAAGATTCCAAATAATACCTTTTTATATATATGATCTAAATATTGCATAACAATAATTGATATCCATAGTTTCACATTTGCACAAAAAAATTTAGCATTACTTATTTTATAGTGCTATTTTTTCATTTAATTTTTTAAATTTTGTGTATTCACACTTCTGGAACACATGGTTTGATTCAATTTATTTATTTATTTTCTTAACAATATACATATTTTCCTCTTGATAAATATATATACACGTTATTCTTTTGATAAATATTTATACATGACACTGTAGGATGCGGTGACCTTCTCATCCCTTTTTTTACTCTGAAATTTTTATTTTTTATTTTTTTTGTATAGGTGAAATGATAGCCAAAATGACCAAATTGCCCTGATCGATAAAATGGCCCATTTGCCTTGACTGATGAAATGACCCAATTTCCATGTTAGATGAATTTTGTCCGCATCATGATGCTTTACAGTAAAGATAAATAGCATAGAAACATTTAGAATACTTATTATTGTGTTATTTTCCCTTAGGCATACATTTAGGGTTTAGGGATTTAATGGATTGACATAAATCATAGTTAAGTTGAAAATTAAATTTTTTGTCATAATATATCATTTTTAAATTAAATTTGTTATAAAATTACATACAAAGGAAAAAAAAATAAAAAAGTAAAACATGTTTGAAATAAAAGCTTACTAAAATAGAATCAAAACAATGGACCGTAGAAATAGAAAAAGATAAATGAGTAAAGCCATTCTCACAATTTTTGGATTTGTTGTTTGTTGGGTTGGACCACCGCTTCACCTTAGAAGTTGTGATAAGTGCTGATTAAAAATCCTATATGAAAAAATTTTAAAATGTATACAAAAATCGTATATCATATAAATGAATCATATAATCATATAGATCACATGATTACTAATGGACTGTGAAAGTACATATAAATCATATATATCACAGTTGAATATGGCAAATAAGAAAATAGAGAGATTGTGAAAAAACTGATTGCTAGGACAACAATGAAAAGATAAAATGATAAGTATTATATAATTAACAAATGGAAAATAATCAATTGTATGCGTTGCAATTATATACATTCAAATTTTTTGTGATAACCAAGCTAAAAAAATACTTTTTTGCGATGATCGGGAGAAGAGGAAAATCAAACATTTGATAAGAAACTGAGAATTTGATCCAACTCCATTGAACGTGTAAATGGAGGTAATCACAAGGGGAAAATAATCGAATGAATGCATTGTAAATAAGTATATTCATGATTATTGTGATGAATGGTAGAAGAGATAAAAATGCAAACATTTAATAAGAAGCTAAGGAGATTATCCAAGTCCATTGCATGTGTAAATTGGACAAATGTAATGAGATTGAAGGTGTATGAACGGATTGTTATTGTTAAACTTTTCCACAATAAAAAAATGAAATAAATGATAGTATTAACAATTTTAATTACATATATTTATATATCAATTATCAATTTTGAATGCAAATATGAACAAGTTATTGGTTTGTTTATTTTTTTACACAACACAAATTTAAGCAACACATTTGAATTTAAATGTTTTTTTTAAAAAATTGTTGATACAACCTTGTCTCCCTAATAAATATTGAATATCAAATTTTAAACATGACATTTGAATTTATTTAATAAATATTGCATTGTATTATTATTTTTGGCATATTAATCATCAAATTGAACTTATTGAAAATTTATTTCACATATAATCTACACTCATAATATATTTTTCCATTATATTAATAAGATTACGTGAATATTGAAATTTTTTTGTTTTATTGTATTTTGTTTTTGCATCTTTTAATAATCATGATAAGATCATTAAAATAAATTATATTCAAGATATCTTAATGCTGCATATAGTTGTCCATACATTAAAATAAATTTATATAAATATATGTATATGATTATTTTATATATACCAACTTTAATTAGATTAATTTTTTATCTTATAATTAAACAGAATATTATCTAAGGGGAGGCTTATAAAATCAAAAGAATATCTTAAAATCTATGGAATTCAATCATAATAAATTCACTAAGAAAATCTATTTTAAGATCACCCGATATAAAAAAAGAGAGAAGAGAAGATGGTTACATATCTTGTTTCTAAAGAGCTAAATCGAGGAAAACATTTCTGATCGGACAATTTATTTATTAAATTGGGTAAACAATTTATATGATTTTTTAACCTATAATTAATTTTGGATATTTTAATATTCTCATGATTAGATAGAAAAAAAATAGTACTCTATTATGATGATGAAAATATCATAATGAAATTATATTGCAAAAGATCTATCAATAAATATCATGTCCACTATTGTGCTACTTCCAACCAAAATAGAAAATCAAAGATGGATCTGTTAAAGGAAAAATAATTTACTTATATGAGATTTTTTCTTTGAACAATAGTAACATGCCAAATTTTTAAAAAATGAGAAACCAAAGAAAAAATAACATATTAAGTTTAATTGCATCATAAAATGGATTAGATTAACCAAATTAAGCATCATATATACCAAAGATTAACCCACATTCCTAAGGTCAGAAAAAAATTTGAAAGAGAGATGAAAAAAGAGAGAGACAATAGACCCATTTATTCAAAGGAATGAGGATGGGAATGAATGAGTATTCAATGTAACGTGAATAAATGTGGAGGTTTGTAGAAGAGCATCTCTTGAAGATGATGTGGGGATTGAATGGAGAGAGGATGAATGTGAGGGTGACGGTTTGTGAGGGGAAAGTTGAAGGGCTACTAAAAACCATATGGCCATTGGTTTTGTGCAGAGATTTTGACATCTGCACATTAGATAATTCGAACAATAATGTCATATGTATATGATATTTCGTTGTTATTTTTTAATGGTTATCATTATAATTTGTTCAATTAAATAAATCCCCTAAGATGACACATGGGGTAAATCTAATAATTAACACATCGCATGAAAAAGAATGATTGTTTCAATAATTTATTTTTTAACAATTAATAAAATTATTATTTAAATATTATTATATTAATTATGTAAATGTATACTAATATTATTTATGTATAAATATAATAGGACATATTATATGACATGCTTTTGCTTGTGTATAAAAGTAGTGGTCTTAAAATATATATACACAATAAATGGTGTTAACCGTGACAATAAATAAATCAGGGATTCTATGCCAATAAATGGCATTCCCTGTAATTGGATTGCACTAAATGTGTAATAATTAATCATAAATGACAATAATAAAAAATTTAAGTGTAAAACAATTGAACACTAACGCTATGCTTATGTAAGGATTAAAATTTTAATATGACATGCATCATATGTTTGAAGAAACAACATGCATCATATGGAGGGTTTATTTAAAAGAATAGGTAATGCCTCATATGTTTTAATAGGAAATTTTTCATAGATACGTTATAATATAAATTTAATAATCAAAATATATTATAACAGTGAGCATCCCTTTATATCCTCATAATATTATGATTTTTAAATTTAATTATAAGTTAATAAATATATTAATATAATTTTAGCCTGTATATATTAAAATATTTAAAACACTTTCATTTTATAAGCATCCCTTTATCCTCGTAATATTATGATATTAAAATTTAATTATAAGTTAATAAATATAATAATGTAAATTTATTATAATTGATGCAAATTATTAATATTATTTTATGATATATTTATATTAGTCATCATATAAATATGATGAAATGTAAGGCTTAGAATTTTAATATACCATGCATCATGTGTTTGAAGAAACAACATGCATCATATGGATGGTTTATTTAAAAGAATAGGTGATGCCTCATATGTTTTAATAGGAAATTTTTCATAAATATGTTATAACATAAATTCAATAATCAAAATAGAGCATAAAATATATTATAACAGTGAGCGTCCCTTTATATCCTTATAATATTATGATATTCAAAATTAATTATAAGTTAATAAATATATTAATACAGTATATATTAAAATATTGAAAATACTTTCATTTTATAAGCATCCCCTTTATCCTGTTAATATTATGATATTGAAATTTAATTATAAGTCAATAAATATATTAATATAATTTTATTACACTTGATGTAAATTATTAATATTATTTTATGATATATTTATATTAGTCATCATATAAATATGATGAAATGTATGTATTGGAATAAGTTATGAATGAGATTACAATAATGTGAATGGATTTTCATGGGATTGAATAAAATTGTAGGGGTAAAATGGTGAAATGGTTGTAATTAATTAAAGTGGTGAAATGCTGAAATGGATTGTGATGGGATTGAATGGATTGGTAGGGGTAAAATGATCATTTGGCTGTTTTTTGTGTTGAGAGACTTTTATATATTAATATAATATAATATAGATAATTTAGATTAGGAAGTAGTTTCGAATAAACTTTCTTGGGAAACAAGCAGTGAATAATTTCTCTGTAAAACAATTTCAGTAGTACCAAATGTTTGCTTTGGTTTTCATTTTCCAAGAAAATGTTATCCATGTAAAATAAATTCTAGAGGAACTCAAGTTACATGGAACGAAATGGATCTTAAAATTTACTGATTTTAAAATTTGAATTTTAAAATCATTACCTAAATTGTAATTGAATTTCTATTTCAGTTACACCAAAACTTACCTAAATTATACCAAAACTTGCCTAAATTGTTTTTCTTCAAAATCCTTCAAACGGCATAGATTTTTATTTCAAAATGTAACATAATTTCGAGAAAAAATAGGAACTATTAAAAATAATGACAAAATTTCAAAAAGTTCATATTAATTGCTAAATGAATTTGCACTATTAAGAATAACGGGAAAAAATAAAAGTTTAGATTAAAAATAATGAAAAAAATAAAAAAGTTCAGATATATTTGCAGTATGAACATGAATTCCCAAAAAAAAAAAAACATAAATTGTTCTTTATTTGTAAATGATTTGAAATAAATCATCTACATTCGTTTAAACATTTCATTTTTTGGTGAAGTTCAAATTAATTGCTAAATGTGTATAAATTTCAAAAGTCAAATACAATTCATACTAATTTAAACCTTATATGCAATATTTTCAAAAGCCGGTTATATTTTATACTTATATGAATTATATTTTAAAAATTAATTACATTTAAAAATGTAATTGATATTTATATGCATTATATAATAAAGAAAAATGATTAAAAAAGTCTCTCAAAAATTAGAAATACTCAAATTAGCCACTTTTTAAAATTATACCTAAAAAAATCTCATTTTACAATTTTAGAAGCACATAAGACTAATATACCCTTATGCAATTAAATCCTTAATACATTCCATATCTCTTAACTTTGTTAAAATATTTCACTCTTAATTTTATTAATATATTTCACAAATTTTCATGTAGATCAATTTTTTTATTGTAAATTCTTTGTGATTAGGTGGATTTTGTGAAATATGTACCAATATAATTTGAGTTTTTTTATGATGAACTCCATTAAATATTGATATTTTTAAAAAAAATGGATATATACTAATGATATCATAAAAATATGTAAATAGCTAAAAAAATGTGAATAAAAAACTAGAATACTAAAATATCATTTGTTGCATTGGGCACAACACAGATTTAAATTACATATTATGATTATAGACAATGAAAAATGATAAACAATATCATGTAAGATATATATAAGAAACACACATTATGATATATAATAACAAAACCTCAAGATTGATTTCATCATGGAGAGATTGTTATTTTTTAAGAAAAATAGGTTTTTAGTGTGGAATAAAGAGGGATATTAAAGATTTAATTATATAAGAGCAGATTAGTCTTTTGAGTTTCTAAAATTATGAAATAAGACTTTTTTAGTTATAATTTTAAAAAATGGCTGATTTGGGTATTTCAAACTCTTATGAGATTTTTTTGGTCATTTTCTCTATAATAAAAGCCAATTACATTATCAAATGTAACTGAATTTGATATACATTTTTATGATATAAAAGTACTAAATGTAACTGGATTCCGAGTATGAAATTGGAGTACTCAGAATATACACATACAGATCAAAAAATTTAGTTACGTTAAAAAATGTAACTGATTTTTAGGAGAAAATCAAAATTTGCTTAGCAACAAAAATAAAATAATAATGTGTATAATGTTTAGTTAATATCCAAAAATAAATAAATCAAGACTATAAAAAAAAGCAAATAGTATTCCAAATTCACAATAAAAATAGAGAGTATAATGCATATAGAATTCAGTTATATTTGTATATGTAATTGAATTTGAAACACCAACATGAGATTCAACAAAAGAAAAGAACAGTTTGATGATTAACCCATCAAATAAAGATAAATAAAACATTATACAAACCTAAAGTGATAGACATTGTTAATCCAAATTATGAGATAGTTGATCGCTCAATTCAATTGAACACAAAAAAGGTATATGATAATCCTTCAAAAAGAAATTCAATATGCTATTTCGTGTACGCAACATTAAACGATTCAAAATGGTGGAATAAAATTAGTGAATACTAATCCAATTTTTTTGAACAGAATAAAAAGAAAATGAAATTCAATTTGCTGCACAGTTACAAACAAGGAAATTGTGAAAAACATATCCGCATCCACAATTTGAGGGGATCACTTACCGAAAAAGGCAAATTACTTTATAGGGGTATAACAGAGATTGCACAAATGCCACCTCATGGGCTTGTGATAGAGCTTATAACTTAGGGCCTAAAAATATTATTGTTAAATTTTTAATGTTTGGTTGGCTATAGATAAGTTGTGGATAAAATGTGTATAAAATGTGGATAATGATTTATAAAATATGAAAAAATGATTTGACGTATGGATCCCTTAATTTATAAGAGGTGATGATAATTGATTGATTGTGCACTCTCTTATATTATTGGAATAGATTGGGTGGAATAACAATTTCTGGGGGATCTGAACCCATGACATATCTTCCAGTGTAGGGGTCAATTCCACTGTATCTCGTGTATTTGGCATGAATTTGCGGAGGAGCTCGAGTGGAACCGTGGGACGGACTCAACTGTTAGTTTTTATGGCGACACATGGTGTGCACGCTGAAGGGCGCACTCAGGATCTGGTCTCTGGTGTGAGATTTCTGGCTGGGGGATGGAAGTAATAGTGCTTGGGATACCACTATGAGGAGAGGTCTTTGCGGGGACGAGATTAATCAATTTGCGAGGCCTTTGTTGTTATTGGAGCAATAGAAACTAATAAAGGAGTGCGATGTGGTGTACTGGGCAGTCAATCCTCATCATTCCTACACCGTGCGCGAGGGTTATTATTGGGCTAGGGGACTGGCACCGAATGATCAGTTACTACATTGGTCACGTTTGATTTGGGTTGCAAAAATCCAAGCGAAGGTCAAATGTTTTTTTATAGCTTCTATTGCGGAAATGGCTGGTCACTTTGTCCTATCATTCAAAGTGGAGGTTGTTTGCCCGATTTGTTGCGAGGAAGAGGAATCTCTGGACCACCTCATTTGCCTTTGCTTGGGCACTTCAGAATCTAGATTGGTTTGGAAATCATTACTGGAAAACAATTGAGATTTCATTCTTTGAGGGATCTTTGGGAGATAGCATCATGTATGAAGTCAGGCCAGGACAGGAGTATGATTGATAGAGTTTTGGTGTCTTTCAACCCTGTTGCCTTTTCGGCCACATGGAAGACAAGAAATGATGTTGTTTTAAAGAATAATGTTTTCTACTATGCGAACTTGTGAGAGTTGATACGAAAGTATGTGAAAGCTTAGGCAAAACATCTTGCGAGGGTTGCATGGGTGCATTTTGAGGAGGGATGGCGCTTAATGGAGGAGAAGGTTTCATGTGTCGACCTTGTCAACCAATAGAAACCTTTTTTTATTGAGTTTGTTTTCGTTTTTGCGTTGTTTCATTTTTTCTTTTTGGGTTTTGGTGCATGTATCTTGTACTCTATTCCTCTCACCCCACTTTAGACATTATCTATTTTGCTCAATGAAATAGAAATAACCAAAGTTTTGCCCAAAAAAAAAAAAAAAGGGGGAGATCTTGAAAACAAATACTGGCTTATTTTCACATACTCTGTCATAGCTAGAGGGGACAAAATCTAATTAACTGGATTGAGTTATCAGATCATCCCGCTCCGCTACTCGTCCAACGGTTGATGCAAATTGCCAACACGTTAAGACTTCAACTCTCCCCCATAATGTAAGAAAGAGACAATGAGGCTTTTGGAGATGCTCTAATAAAGGTTGAATGACTTGAATTCGAGGAGGCAAGGTGTATGCTTATGATAGAAAAATTGATTGAAGATATGCATATTAATGTTCAAGAGGGCACCACGTATAGAACATATGTAAGTCTAGTGTGGGTGCCAAATTTTCAGACTACCCAAAGCGGGCCGGGTCGTAGGTCCCTTCGGATCTGGCCCGGCTAGACAATGCTCCATTCAGCTCGAGCCCGAACAAACTTAACTCGAAGGCCCATACCTGACCGACTATAGCAGACCAAGTCAGTATTTATCCAATCACGTATTGCCTTGATCTTTTTAAAATATATTGCATTAACTGATAATTATCAACATTCAAATTCAATCAATGCGAGTATATATCACCAAATCAAGTCATCATTGACTGAGTCCACAAAATCCCAACTAAATATGTATATATATGTCAACTCTTAATTGACCAAATCCTATAAGTACATTTGTTGTCCCCTCACTAATGACTAATGAATTCCCATCCGTCCGATGGATAGAGGTCAATCAAAAACCCTAATGCCATCTGAAATCCTCTATAAAGAGAGAGGAACTTCTCACATTATAGGTATGCACAATTCTCTTTGAAATCATCATTTTTTTGCCACCTTGACTGACTTGAGCGTCAGAGGATCTTTCGCAGGTCCCCCACCTCTCTGTGTCCGTCGCGTTCAAGGAGTGCTCCCCGGCGGAAGATCACTGAATCAAGCGGAGGAGAACGGGAGTGGCCAGATCCAATCACCCGAACTTGGTAAGCCGAATTTTTGCCCCTCCATGTAGGATGAAAAAACATAGACGTCATTAGGAGATCGTGGCCCAGTCTATAAGGCTCAGTATTTTGAGTTATTTAAATTTTTTGGAAAATAACGCAATCAGTCCCATGTGTCACTCTGTGTGCAGTTCCTAAATTGTTTTGATTTTTTAAAAGTATATACCCCGTTAATAAAATACACACTATTATGAAAAGTAAAATATATACTCAGATAAATTATTGCATTTTTTTTTTAATTTTTCATACACTGCACTAGTATAGAGTTTATATTGCAATAGGATAATCCATTGGAGTGTATAGGCGGTTGGGAAACTGCTTTTGAGCTACAACAGAGTTACAAATAAACTGTATATCAACGCCTTAAGTTTTTACATAACATTTGTGCCTCTGTTTGCTTGTGTATTTATTTACTTTATTAATCAATTGATTCAATCTTGTAAACAAATGTAATGGTGTGTGCTAGATATATAGCTCACAGATATGCATATCAAAAGTTTGATCTAGTAATTTAATTAACACAATAATTTAAAATAGAAAAAATTATATGATGTATTCAATCCCTTCTAAGGTCACTACATACTTTTGTTATGTGAGATGGAAACATCAAACTCTCTTCAATGACTAGCGTCTCACCCAAGAAAAAAGAATGAGCGTTGTGTTATACATATTTTTTTCCCAGTTTGTTTCTGATTCTGTTTCTCATTAAATAAATGTGTTTATACAATTAATCAAAGTATATATTTCATTTATTGTAAAAACCTGTAGATTGAATATGAGGACTAAAAAAAATGATATTGTGTAACATTATTAAAAGGGATAAATGCATATAGCCCCCACAAAAATATAAAAATCCAGATAACCCCCTCTTTTACGGAAATCCAAACAATCCCCCAAAAACATAACTAAAAGTCAAATTAGCCCCATGAGTTAAGCAATCACCGACAGGTGACATGATTGGAATATTCCAAGAACATTCTGTCATCTATATCCTAATATAGGCAAAATGCAATAATACAGCGAAGTCCATGTAAACTAGTAAAACCACAAATAACTTCATACCAATTACACTTTTACCCTTGCATATCACACAACGCTATCGGCAATGAGGGTGAACACTAAACAGAGGCATCACATGAGGAGAAAGAATGAAGGGGATGAAATGCTAGGTTTAGGGTTTCTCATATTGTAACGTTTCGGTATTTTTTGGCCTTATATATTTATTTTAAATATATAATCAAAATTTTAAATTTGATTTTTTAAATTTCATTTTTCAGATTTGGCGGTGGGCCCAAATGGGTCCAATTTGATTTAGAATTATGAAAATTATAACTTGATGTTGAAATAATTATTTTATATTTTTTTGTAAATCTTTATAGTGTCAAGATACTTTGGTTGAAATTTGGTGAGATTCGGAGTTTGAAAAGTTAGGTTTTTAGGTTTTTGTGTTAATTTATTGGGCCCAGGGATCTAGTTGCGAATCCAGAATACCTTTTACTAGCCTTCAGGGATCTATTTGTAAATCAGATAGGGATCTATTTATAAATCGGATAGAGATCCCATTGTAAACCTGGAACACTTCAGGGGTCGTTTTGTAATTTCGGTAAACCCCTTTAAATAACATGTTTGAGTTAAGGTTTTCATCCAAATTTCAGAAGGTGTGAAGGGTGGTGATGACCTAAGCCTAGATGGAGATGGTGGGTGGTGTAACCGGATCTAAGGTGAGAAATCATGCTTCTATTGATTTTGTTGTTTAGGGTTTCAATTTATTTTGGTTAGGAGATGATTGTGTCAATTTATTGTTTGGGGAAGAATTTTGATGGATTAGGGTTATGGTTTGATTGATTTTAATTGGTTGATTATTTGATTATATTTCAATGGATCTCGAATGAATTCTTAGGATCAAACTAGAATTATTGGTTTTGGGGAATTAAATGTTATTTTTGGGTTGATTATATGTATGGATGTTAAATCGTATTTTGGATGATGGTAGAGTCGTTTATGGGAGAATTGTATTTCACAAACAAAAATAGGTTTTAAAAGGATCTTTCCAACGAATCATGAATCATCCAATTCGGAGTTACGGGTAGGAAGTTATGGTTTTTGAAAGATTTTTGTGCAGTTTATTGGAATTCAAATATTTAGCTTGATGATCAAGTTTGATGAATTTTAGAGATTTAGAAGATCCCAAATTGATATTTGATGAAGTATAAGTTTATTTATGGGTTTTGATGATTTTATTGATCTTGGCAACTTAAATTGGATCTTAAATCGATAATTTGATTTAGTGGGATCAATGAATATTAATCAGATATTACTATTGTTGGGATATAAATTGATTGGAGTTAGTGATTTCGATCATTGGAATTATAGTTGAGCCTTATTGGATTTGTCTAAATATTTATTCGAGGATTTATCGATTATATGGGTCTTATGAAATAAATGGATATTGATTACGGACATTGTAGGTATATAAAAATTTTAATACTTATTCAGAGTTGGGGATTTTTGTTAGGCCTTTGAGATGAGTTGCGGATTGTAGGTCTATTAGATTTGGGCTTTTGAGATTATTAGGCTTCGTGTCGTTGTAAGTTGGTTATCAGGGGTTTGAGTCATGATTGAATTGTTTCTGATTTATTATTTCATAATTGTTATGCTAGGTTATCAACGTGCGAGTGTATATCGTTCATGCACGTCAGTTTGTATTGCGTGGACCGATTGTGAGTGGGTCTAGTCTCATATGTAGTTTTTGAAACTATCTATATGGTATATCATTCTGCATCATTGTTACTTTAAAATATATAATTATTATTTGGGGTATGGAGTACTTGGATATGTCATCATGATTTTGATGCGTTATTTTACATATATAACTCATATATTTGGAGACTATATTTTTATCGCATGCATATGTTTTGGAACGAATGGTTGATCATGCATGCATTACATCGTCTAGGTGGCTTGGTCTTGGTGGCCAACATCTAGGTGGGCATACGTCTACGTGGCCAGGTCTGAGAATGTAGGACCCAAGTCTTTGTGGCTATGTCTACGTGGTCATGCCTCTTAAAGGCCCCGCGAGCTAGGTGCTGCGAAGACGGACATGCGTGTTCGTGGTATTGCATGCATCATGTTGGATAGGATTGTGTGTGTGTATGTATATATATATTATTGCATGTCTTGGTGGCTTTTTATATATTTCATGTCCGTGTGGACATTTTATAACTATTATATTTTGATTATAAATGTACTAACGGGACGCCATAGGTCCATTCACTGAGCGTGTGGTTGCTCACCCCTCTTTTCTCAACCTTTCAGATAAGTTGTTAATGGTCGTTGATCTCGTTAAGGCATTGGAGGTTAAAGCTCGAATAATGATTTTCGGAGCACTAGACTCACGTAGAAGGTGTTGATCATTTCTTGACATGTAGAGGACCCATATGTATGATAGTATGGTGATATTTAGAATTCAGTTGATCCCGATGTATATCTAGTAATTGAGAATTTGTTTTGGATTTTATCCTGGAAAATTGATGAATAAAATATGGTAATGTATTGATGTATATTTATAGTGATGTATTCTTATGTTTCTGGATATAAAAAAATAGGACTGTCAGATTCGAGGAATTAAGATAACGCAACCGTATTTTACGCTTCAAAACGGAGTCGTGGGTTCGGGGGCGTTACAGAAGTGGTATCAAAGCCTAGGTTCAACCCTCGGACTGTAGGTTATGGATATGTTAGTTGGCTTAGAGCTTAGATTTACGATTCCCTGTAAGCATAGGCTTAATTATCCTCTGGAGTTATGGAGTAGATGCATTTTATTTGGCTTTGATACAGAAGTGGTATCAGAGCGTAGGTTCAACTCTCGGATTGTAGGTTATGACCATCTTAGTTGATATATTTAGTTTAGGGTATAAGCTCGAATAACCTAAGGAGATTAAGTTTTGCTATCCTATAAAAAAAATTGATTGGGCTATTTTGGATACCTTAGAGTGTTGATTTTGGAGTTTAGGGTGATCTTTTATGTTTAGTTGTTCTATCGGAGCTTAAGAATGCCTTTAGGAGAAATTTCTTTGAAGCTTAGGATAGGCTTAGGGCGTATTAAGATGCATTGCATGTAGGGTTTGCATTCTAATCATTGGTTTTTGCTATAACGAAATTTTGGTGGATCAAACGCACGTTGGAAGGCGCACCAAAGAGGTTGAGATTTGTTTTCAATGTTATGCGTGGCTAACCGTTTGCGACTTTCGAGAATATTATGCTTGTTTGATGTCGATGTGAAGGGCACATTTAATTTGTGAATGCGCATTGTGGTAAGTAAATTTTTATTCCTAATGTTAGGAATGTCATTAGTGTCATTAGCGTCATAATGCCCCTTTTTGTGTTGTATAAGTTGATCATTTATGGTATGAGACATAAATGGGTCTAACTTGTACAATCTGGATGAAAATTATTTGCCTTGATTTGTATGCTTGTTATTGTTGTATGGTATAAGTTTGGAATACCTGTGGAATGGTACATAGGTAGGCTTGACTTATACAAATGATTGTCTGCAAATTATATGCATTGTTGTTCTTGTTTATATTGTATAAGTTAAAACACCTATAGTATGAGGCGTAGGTGGGTTTGACCTATACAGTAATTGTTGTGATTTGTGAATGTCTTGTTGTTTTTGTCTGTGTTGTATAAGTTAATTCACTTGTGGTTTAGGTCACTGTATATCAGAGTGGCGCAGCGAAAGCATTGTGGACCAAGCTTATATGATTGTTTTGTTGTGTTGTCATTGTATGTTGTTTGTTTCGGTATAAGTTAGAATTTTAATGCGGAGCATTGGTGGTTTTACTTATACACTTGTTTGTTTGATTGTTTGTGGCGTATAAGATGGATTCTTATACCATTGTTGTATTTGTTGTGATTGCTAGGTATGTGTCAAATTTATTAGGTGATTCATACTTTTATTGTTTGAATGTATGATGAAGGATTGTTTTGTTATTATTGAATGTTGTATGTCATCGATTTTGTGTTTCTCTCATGAATTTAAAGGACTAAATTCCTTTAAGGGGGGAAGAATATAACGTTTTGGTATTTTTCAGCCTTATATATTTATTTTAAATATATAATGGAAATTTTAAATTTAATTTTTTATATTTCATTTTTCAGATTTGGCGGTTGGCCCAAATGGGACCAATTTGATTTAGAATTATTAAAATTATAAATTGATGTTGAAATAATTATTTTATATTTTTTTGTAAATCTTTATAGTGTCAAGATACTTTGGTTGAAATTTGGTGAGATTCGGAGTTTGAAAAGTTAGGTTTTTAGGTTTTTGTGTTAATTTATTGGGCCCAGGGATCTAGTTGCGAATCCAGAATACCTTTTACTAGCCTTCAGGGATCTATTTGTAAATCAGATAGGGATCTATTTATAAATCGGATAGAGATCCCATTGTAAACCTGGAACACTTCAGGGGTCGTTTTGTAATTTCGGTAAACCCCTTTAAATAACATGTTTGAGTTAAGGTTTTCATCCAAATTTCAGAAGGTGTGAAGGGTGGTGATGACCTAAGCCTAGATGGAGATGGTGGGTGGTGTAACCGGATCTAAGGTGAGAAATCATGCTTCTATTGATTTTGTTGTTTAGGGTTTCAATTTATTTTGGTTAGGAGATGATTGTGTCAATTTATTGTTTGGGGAAGAATTTTGATGGATTAGGGTTATGGTTTGATTGATTTTAATTGGTTGATTATTTGATTATATTTCAATGGATCTCGAATGAATTCTTAGGATCAAACTAGAATTATTGGTTTTGGGGAATTAAATGTTATTTTTGGGTTGATTATATGTATGGATGTTAAATCGTATTTTGGATGATGGTAGAGTCGTTTATGGGAGAATTGTATTTCACAAACAAAAATAGGTTTTAAAAGGATCTTTCCAACGAATCATGAATCATCCAATTCGGAGTTACGGGTAGGAAGTTATGGTTTTTGAAAGATTTTTGTACAGTTTATTGGAATTCAAATATTTAGCTTGATGAAGTTTGATGAATTTTAGAGATTTATGGGTTTTGATGATTTTACTAATCTTGACAACTTAAATTGGATCTTAAATCGATAATTTGGTTTAGTGGGATCAATGAATATTAATTGGATATTACTATTATTGGGATATAAATTGATTGGAGTTAATGATTTCGATCATTGGAATTATAGTTGAGCCTTATTGGATTTGTATAAATATTTATTCGAGGATTTATCAATTATATGAGTTTTATAGAATAAATGGATATTGATTATCGGATCATTGTAGGTATATGAAAATTTTAATATTTATTTGGAGTTGGGGATTTTCGTTAGGCATTTGAGATGAGTTGCGGATTGTAGGTCTATTAGATTTGGGCTTTTGAGATTATTGGGTTTAGTGTTGTTATAAGTTGGTTATCAGGGGTTTGAGTCATAATTGAATTGTTTCTGATTTATTATTGGGATTTTTAGTTTTAAGTCCCCGTAAACTATAGGATTTAGCTATCGATCCCTCATTTCTTCATATTTAGGTTTTAGTCCCTACTTTAAATGATAATTCAGGAATAGGTCCCTCTCAGGGACTAAAAAGGAACATATCATTTAAATGTAGGGACTAAAGCCTAAATATGAAGAAGTGAGGGATCGATAGCTAAATCCTATAGTTTACGGGGACTTAAAACTAAAAATCCCTTTATTATTTCATAATTGTTATGTTAGGTTATTAACGTGCGAGTGTATATCATTCAAGCAAATTTGGGATTGTAAAACTCCTCTGAAAGTGAAAGCTTTTACTTGGTCGGTGTACTTGTGGCGCATCCTTACAAAGGTATATAGAGCCCATTGGGCTCCAAATGATGATCGGTTATGCCCGATGTGTGGGGAGTTAGAGGAGACAGTGGATCATCTTATGCTACTGTGTCCTATGGTGAGGACAGTATGGGAGTGGGCAAGGGCGGCCACTGGTTTATCAGGCTCTTGGTCATCGTTGGAGGACTTGTGGTGGGCGGGTAAGCGTCTGAAGGCTCCTGGGGACCGCAGTAATTGAGCGAAGATTTCTCAATCTTTTATACCGGCGGTCTTTTGGTCCATATGGCTCATTTGCAATAACTCGATCTTTCAAGGAGGTATCCCAAACGCGGAGAGGATATGGGAAATAGCCGTTAGGTTCATCCTGGATTGGGGCTTTTATTGTGCAGGAGCGTCTCAAATGTCGTATGTGGGGGCGATCGGTTTTTCATCGAGGAATATCAAACTGTATTTGTAGGGTTCTCGATGGCTTTTGTCTCTGTTTTGAGACATAGTATCGGGGGTTTTTTTTATCATAGTCCGTTATGTAATTTTCCTATTTGGGCACTTTTTCTTTTAATAAAAGGTAGATAGATGCCTACCGCAAAGTTAAAAAAAAAGCCTTTCATTTATTGCCTCTCTCACAAGCCTCAAAATTTCAGAGTCCCAAAGATATTTTGGTTATAGAAATGACTTATTTTGATTTTTACACTTTCTCATAAACTTATTCCAATATAATGTTCAAAGATTCTGTTAGTTGGACGGACTATTCCTAGAATATTAATCTTTCTTTTTTGACGGACTTTTAATTTGGAGACTAAAATTATTAATTACAACATAATATCTCCTACGGTGATTCAAAGATTTTACAGAAAGTAAAATCGATTTAGCAAAGATTACAAGGAGTTATATCAAATTTTCCCTAAAAGATAATAGCCTCCTATGAAAATATAGACAATGATTGGAAGGGGGTCTCAAAATCATGTGAGGACATCAACCATGACAGTAAAATAGCAAATAAATATGAAATACATATTTTTGTTACAAACAAATAAAATAAAAATGAGAAACACAATCTTCAAACATATTTGGACGGTTGAGGACCAAGCAACCAGTGGGCCAAGTACTCTGTCCCGCACGAGATATTGCACGTTTTAAATGCCTAATGTCCTCGCGTTTCACGCTCTTTTATTTATTTATTTCATATTTCATTTGTCTACTATTATAATCCTGTAAACCATATCCTTTAATTTGTTTCATTTTTATGGATATATACAATAATTAATCCAATAGCAAAAAAACCGAATTACAAGAACAAATTTGAGTCGTTGTTTAGTAAAAGAATAAAGATGGAAGAGGGGTGAACAAGCACAAGAACCTGGTTGAATGAAAGAAACAAGTGGGTATAGCTACGCCAGAATAAATGAGATAAACGACAATCCGTGTTTCATCTAAATTGTGTTATTCTATTCAATCTATTTTATTGATATAAGAGGGCCCCCAAGTTATCATCTCTTATAAATAAAATGCTCATATCAAATTATTTTTAACTTTTTATAAATTATTATCTACATCATACACATCGTCTTTTATCCATAATTCATCCATAATTAACTAAACAACAAAAATTTCGTTATTATATTTCCTAACAAGAATGACTAAAAGCACAACCAACAATTTTTTTTAATTTATCATCTATACCCAAACATGTTTTTAAAAGTCTCATTTGGTAAGAAAATAAGTGCTCTTAGCGATGATTTACTTATCTCTTTGTTGTCGATTATTCCAAAGAATTTTTTGTGGGACTGGGACAAACAAACAGAGGTGGCATTCTTAATTTGGCTGTAAGGTCAGCCACAATTTGACCGTAAAGTCAGCCATGAGATCCGTTTGATATAAAAAGAAAAAAAGAAAAGAAAAAGTGCTTGGATATAAAAGATATGTGATGTGGTTAAAATAAGTAATCATGATTTTCTAGTAAAAATATCCAACCAAAATATCTAAATCAATTATTTAAAAAACTTTATAAAAAAATTCTTATTTCATCATTATGTCACATAAATTGCCCTAATTATCTTTATCTTAATTCTTATCCATGTTAAGATACTTCTCATCTCTTCTATTGAAATAACTACAACAACTTTGATCATTATATAAATAATGACATGTATAATTGTTATTATTTCTTAAGAAAAAAAGGTAGACTACTTAGTACTTACCATGATTCATTAAAATAAGTAATTGAGTCACTAATCACAAAAAATGTTAGGGAATTCATTAATTTATTATTCTTTATGTTTATTATATTTTATGCAGTTGATAGATGATGAATGAACATAATCATTTATATCACAATTTGATAAAATTTAAATTGATCCATGTGCTACATATTCAAATTATGGCAATTCATCATCTATGTGCTACATATTCTAATTTTTCACAGTCCATCATCCGGTATACGTCTATTCTCTAAATTTTATAGAATACAATAAATTTATTAAAAGATAATTTATTAATTAATAAAAACAATAAATACTATTTATAATCATGGGTAAGAAATTTATTTTAGTTGGGCAATCTTTAAATAATATCATTAAATCATAATTAAATGATAAATTTTTCTAAAGTAAATTTCATTTTAGTAAACAAAAAAGAAACCAAAGGTGTAGAATTACAAATTAATTAGTGTTTCTTTACAACGGTCTATAAAACTAAAAGAATAATTTATAAGTTTCCATTTCCAATTAGAACGAGATAGAAAAGTGAGAATAAACCCTTATTGCACAAATAAATATTTTAATATTATCCAAATAAATTAAAATATCAACCAAGCAAAAAACATCTATTTTTGTTTTATATTCCTGCATATATTTTATGCATGACTAAATGAGAGTGAGAAGCTAAAAATGATGTATATGCACTACTCTCATAAATGGTAATGTTCAACAATTTAACCAACCAAAAAATAAAACTATTAATGTTAAACAATCTAATCCACAGTTATAACTATCTGTTAACATATTTTAACTTTTAACCCATTAACAATCATCAACTTTTTTCAATAAATCATATTACCCTAATTTTTTTTAAAAAAATTAGAGTGGGTGGGGGGGGGGGGGGGGGATTAGCTTTCTATGACATATTGGAAGTCATTCTTTTTTTGTCACTCTTAAAACCTCCTCCCTCTCACCCTATCATCATTCAAATTTATTAAATACCTCAAGTCATATTTATAAATTATAAAATGTCCAATTATCAAATGAATAAAAGCATCTTCTATAATTTATCAAATATTGACTTAGAATAAAGATCATTTTTAGATAATATTTTAATAATGAATAAAAATAATTAAAAGTAAATTAAAATTTTTAAAAAAAACATTAGGCTCACATTTCAAGACGACTTGGTGTTTCACAAATGATCGATTTTTTTACTATTAGGCTCAAATTTCACCAACGGTCGAATTTCTGATTCTTGGGTTCATACTTCGAGGATCTCAAATTTTTACCAATGATGAAATATCTAATAATTGAGTTTATATCCCAACAAAACATAATTAATTTATAAATCAAAGACACTTGCTCATTTTAAGATTCTCTTCCATTCCTCGTACTTTGAAACTTTTTTTTCTTAAAAGGATGGCAAATCAAGTTTTCAATATGATTCTTGACTACTCGACTGATGATGAAGTTGAGTTTAGCAATAGTTGCATTGATTCGGTACGATTTGGTAATCGAAGGCAATCAAGATTAAGGGGAGGTTTCATTCAAGGTCATGCAATAGCTATGCGTAATTAACTTCAAGGACACAACAAACTAGTCAACGATTATTTTGCACAAGATCCCGTTTATCCGACACATTTACATCATCGGAGATTTTAGATGAGTCGTGAGTTATTTATTCGAATTCAAATTGCGATAGAACAATTTGATCCATATTTTCTTCAGAAAGAAACTGTGCCAACATAATGGGTCTCTCTTCCCTATAGAGGATCATCGCGGCTATGAAGATGCTCGCCTACAGGGTAGCGGCATACTCTATGGATGAGTATGTGCGGATAGGAGAAAATACTTCAATCAAGAGCCTAAAAAAGATTTGTTGGGTCAGTTGTTGCAGTCTTCTATGATGAATATTTGAGGTGATTAAACAATGACGATGCCACAAGATTGTTAGTTGTTGATGAAAGTCAGGGATTTTTAATTTTTATGACAAAATTGCAATCTTTTAACATGTATCGGGTGAGTAACAATTTTATGTCAGATATACAGCTAAGTCATTTGAGGTGGCATATTGGTTAAAAAAACTTCTTAAGTAAATTTTTTAGAAATTGTTGATTTAAATATTTTGGATTTTTAATAATTTTTTTAGGTCTATTCTATAAAATATCATTATGAAATAAAATAAGGGAAAATGACTAAAAAAATCTCTTCAAAGTTAGAAATACCTATATCAGCCACTTTTTAAAATTATACCTAAAAAAGTCTCATTTCACCATTTTAGAAATACAAAATACTAATTTACCTTTATGTAATTAAATCCTTAACATCTCTCTAATCCTCTTAGGTTATTCAACACTAAAAACCTATTTTCCTACAAAACAACAATATCTCTATACATGACCAAAATCAATTCTCTTAGATGTTTTGTTATTATATATCATATTGTGTGTTTCTTATGTATATCTTACATGATGCTATTTATTATTTTTTATTGTGTATACTATAATCATAATATGTAATCTAAATTTGTGTTGTGCCTCAATGCAACAGATAATATTTTAATATTCTAAATCTTTATTCACATTATTTTGCTATTCACATATTTTTATGACATTATTGATACAAATCTATTTTTTTTAAAAGAAGCATTAACGTTTATTGGAGTTCATCATAAAAAATTCAAATTATATTGATACATATTTCAAAAAATACACCTAACCATAAAAAAATTAGAATAAAAAAGGTTGATCTATATGAAAATGTGTGAAATACATTAACAAAATTAAGAGGGTAAAATATTTTAACAAAGTTAATGAGGTATGAAATATATTAAAGATCTAATTGCATAAAGGTAAATTGGTCTTTTGTGTTTCCAAAATTGTGAAATAAGACTTTTTTAGGTATAATTTTAAAAAGTAACCGATTTGGGTATTTCTAACTTTCAAATTTTTTTTTGGTCATTTTCCCATAAAATAATACTCATTATTATTGTAAAGGTAGATTTTTGTTCTTCTAATTATATCATTTTTCATTAAGTGTTAACAATATTGATAAATAATAAAAATTCTTTTATGTATTCCATAAATAGTGAATCGTTAATCCATTGTCCAACCAATCCAAAATAGTTATTTTTTAATACACCTAATATTCAAAATAGTTCAATATTTTTTAACTTTCAATTCATATGAATTTATTTAGTTGTCACGTGCATTTATGTATTAAAGAAAAATTTCTGATAAAAACACATGACTTCAAACAACAATGATAAGACTAAAAATTGGGTGATTACAAAATTTGATGTAACATTTTCCTTTATGATATTCCCCTTGTTCCTCTCTCTCTCTCTCTCTCTCTCATTTTCAACATGGAAATCTCATGTAATGATAAAATTATAAAGTATCAAGCGTAAAGGACGCAAACCATAAAACACAATGGTATGTCTTAATTACAGGATAATGAGACATTATCCAGTATTCCTGGTACAAATGAATAATAGTCTCTGTTTTTGTCATGGATGGATAAGAACCAAAACACAGCTGTTAAAATCACCCGCGGAAACGAACCGTTTAAAAATACACCCAATCATAGTTTCCTGAAACGTCTATGAAATGCTTTTTTGGGTTCACATTGGACGGTCGGGGTTACGAAAAAGGTCAAAGCTTCGACAGCGAAAGGTGACGTTTTTCGTTAAACTCCCCCGCAGATATCAAACGAGTGACCGAGGACTGCAAAAGAACAGGTAAAAAAAGGGAATCGGAGAATCGGTCGCCATGTAATTGGCGGAAAAAGAGAGTGTCCGATCACGACAAGTATTTCTCCTTATTTGAATAAAAAAAAAACTTTTTTTTTAAAAAAGTTATAGCTAAATGAAGATTCTTTGCTTTCTTTTCAGAATATCATCATCATGTATAATATTAAACATGTAGATATATATCCAATCCCTTTCTTGGTATCCCACCCTCTCAGATCAGAGGTGGAGAAAGGGAGAGAGAGAGAGAGAGAGAGATAGAGATCTTGTGAATTAAGTTTGGAATTTTATTCTTCCCCTTTCTTTGAACCAAATCATTTTATTGGTTCTACGATTGATTCTTAAAATATATTCTTGATCTTGTAAGAAGAGAGAGAGGGAGAGAGAGAGAAGCACAACTGGCTATTCAAAGTGTGGATGAGAATTCTGATCCTTCACCTGGCTAAGAAGAAGGGGCTTGCGACGGATCCGGCGACGGAGAACAGGGGGATACACTGCGTGGCTGGCCTGGAGTGCATACTGAACATAATCAGGGCCCTGGGGATGGGGTCCTGTTTATCTGCCTCTTTGTCGTCGTCGTCGTCGACAACGATTGATGGGAAGGGGGGATCTTATTCCCCCTCCCACCAACCTTGCTCTCCGTCCGCCTCGGGGGGGAGGAGGCGGGGGAGGAGGAGGCAGGGGTCGATGAGGGGGTCGATGGTGTTCGATTCGAAGGAGCAGATGCGCAAGGCACCGGGGAGGAGTTACCTTAATGGCGCGACAGAGGTCGCCTCGTTGTTTACCCAGCAGGGGAAGAAGGGGACCAATCAGGATGCTATGATCGTTTGGGAGGTTTGCTGTTTCTCTTTTTATTTTTGCTTAATTTTTTTTATTGATGCTACATGCCTGACTGGATTTTCTTTTTAGTATGTATGATTAATTTTGATGCATGTGGTTGTTTGGGTTTGTGGTATTGATTCGCTTCTTTGTTTGATGTGGTTCATAGAATGGTTGTGCAGGCTTTGAGGGCTGGGGCCTGTTTAGACATACCGGTTAGATCTTCTAGTGATTTTATTTTATTGTAGAGAAAATGTGTTGTAGATTTGGGTTCGGAAGAAACTAAGGTTTCCTTTATGTTGTAGGATGCTCGATTTTTCTTTTCTTAAACCCAATAGAAAAGGGAAGCATATGAATTTATTAAAAGAAAAGAAAAAAAGAAGATTTCAAAGAATTTTTACTGAGAGAGAGGGAGGGAGGGATAGAGAGAGAGAGTCTCACTGCTACAACAACAATTACAAATACAAAATAAAGGACCTAGAAATCCTCAGCAAACAACTCAATAAAATAAAATACAATTTCCTCTCCTCTCAACAAAGCGATCGTATCTGAGATGGGGTAAGATTTAAATAGATAGCCAAATGTTCTCAAGCATCAAAGGATCAACTCATGATGAGAATTCACATCATAACTACTTGCATTGATGGCTACGAACAGGATATTCTTAGCCATCAGAAGATCAATGATACATGATGATCATCCGCATTGTGTTGACTTCGAGACTATCAAATTATTATGAATAAATCAATATCATTGTAACAACTTAACTAGTCTAACAACCCAATGTTATCCTAACAACCTAATTACTAAAATAAATCCTAACCAAAAATTTATTATCTAATCCGTAGATAAAATCTATAATTATAAAGGGTATATAGATTAACTAATTATCTCAACAATTATCTAGATAGAAAAATAAAATGAAGAAATCAAAACAACCCTCATGATTCAACATGCATCATTCTTTTCTTGAGTTTAGGAGATCCCGTCTTCACACTCAAGTCCTTGTCATTCTCAAGCCATAAATCATGAGGTGGGGATGCCATGGTACAAGGTGGGGTGAATTCTGATTATCAAAAGGCCTTGAGTGGGCATGGGGAAGGCATTGTGTGGGAGTGTCATCGGTGGCGCCAATTGGGTCTAAGATTGTACTCCATGCATAGTTTTTGGCATCTTGGATAAACTTCTGGAGAATCCTTTTCTACAAGGTCTATCCAATTTCTTTCCTTTTCTTGTATTGGGCACTACTCTTTCTATCAAATGCAAAAGCATTTGCCTATTGTTTACATTAAAAAAAAAAGAGGCCTTGCCGTCTTTCTTGATACTCTGGGAAGGCCTTGCCTTGATCATGAATAAAGCGGGTAGATGGACTTGTCTGGGCCCAAGTCGATGAACAACATGTTGTCATTGTTGTTTGTGACATATGAATTACCGAAGAAAGAATCCTTAACATCCTTGTTTGTGACATTGAAGAAAGGGTTTCCATCAAATCGAGGAGAATTGATGTTTTTTTTAGCCCTTTGTCTTCATGACTATTCTTATGGTTTGCATCATCATCTTCCTGGGCGTCAATCTCCTCGCCTTTATGATTATCCTTATATAGTTTGTTGCCATGGTATGTGTCTTCTTAGAGCGTATCAATTATCTCCTCTCCATGACTCCCCTCGAATAGGTTATTGTTTGATGTGCGTCAAATGCAGGGTCGCCATGGCTCCAAATCTCAATGTACTCCCCAGAATGGATGAATTTTTGTGTTGATGTTGATTTCATGTCGATATTCCACATGGTAGATTCAAGTCGAACTGAACACCTTATCTCTGTGGATAGTACGCTAGGTGTGCGATTCGCTTTTTTCCATCAGGATCAATGAATATTGCGTGATGTATGGGGCGAGAAAATTGATCCAATGTGAGAAGATATCGAAATAAGATTGTTTGCACTTACAAGATGAGTGAATTTGATTGTTGATGAGTTGAATCAAGGAGATTCTATTGTGAGATGTTCATCCACGTGAGACAACCAACATGATAGGGTAGAGCTTTTGCCATTTGTTCTTGTTGGGGATGAGGGGTTGGACCAGCAAAAAAGCATCTCTATGCGTCATCTCGTGGGGCTTCACATCAAGGTTGCTGGCTCATGTCTGAGGCTTGGGGCTCGAAGAGTATTGATGATGTTGTATCTGCCTTCAAACATTATCAAGGTGTTCTTATCCAATACTAGGTATTTGGTTAATGTTGTCTACCACAATAATGAGGTTTCCATCTGCTTCACCAACTCTTAAATCCTTGATTCCCCACCTTGGTTTGCATCCGCATTACTGCAACGCTACATTTTTCTCTTTTTTAATAAGATGTTCCTCTCCTCTCTCTCCTCTCTCTCTCTCTGATGGAATTGGTCGGCCTACGCCCTTATATTGATAATATAAGAAAGACAACCCCATAACTAAATGAAAACCAAAGCATACAAAAAGCAGAGCAAGGCCCGATGAAATGTTTCCTCAGTAGTGGAGAGGGCTACATAGGATGCATCCATCCTCGCAAAAAACAAAAAACACCCAAAACAAAAAAAGTGACCCTAGGTTGAGAATTAGATAAATATATATATATACAACTGGCTCTTGTCAGCTCATCATGGTAGGGATCATGGCTTGATCTCGTCTAGACAGCACAAATAGAAACCCAAGCTCTGATATCAGATAATGTATGTTGCCATAAACTGGGGAACCAGGATGATAGAGAGAGTTCAAATATAGATAGAGGAAAAGGAGATAAGATCTAACTACTTCAATAAAAACCAGAGATACAAGCTGTGAAAGCTAGAAATCTTGATCAACAATTCAATAAAATAATAAATAACTTGACTCCCTTCTTCTCATGAAGGGGTTTTATGTATAGACATCAATCTATACAAAGTGTGTTTAGATTGAGTAAGATCTAAATCAATGACCAAGATGCTCATTGACATTGGAGGATTGAAGGTCCATGATGGCAATCTACGTCATAACTACACACTAGTGATTTAATTATCCTTTTCTTTATACGATTTGGGCTTTTCCTCAAATCGTGTACTTTTGTATTTTCTTTTGGAGATCCCTTGTCTCCTTTTTTCAGGGGCTTTTAATCAATAAAAGTTCCTATCCTTATTCAAAAAAAAAAAAAAACTACACACTAATGGTGACAAACAGGATATTCTCAACCATCAGAAGATCAATGGTACATGATGGTTATTCATGTCATATTGTCATGTTGATTTCAGGACTCAGTCACACTATTCTCAAGAGTCAAATATCAACCCATCAACTTAACTACCAACAATCAGTGTAATTCTAACAACCTAATAATTCTACTTAATATAATACTTACAAATCTAACAAAAGTTATTATCCAATCCCTAGATCAAATGTACAGTTACAAAAAATAAATAAACTAATTAATTGTCTAGTTAATATAAAATAAAAATAATCAAAATAACCCTCATAATTCGATCTGCATCATTGACCTCGCTAGATGATAAGCAAACTCAACACTCGTCTATATAGGAAAGGATAGAAGATTCATATAATTTTAGTTATGATTAATTGATTTTTTAATATGAGTTGATTTATCAATTATACAATAAAGTTCTAACTACTGCATTTTAGAAAACATCCAAATGAACCATATTTCCTAAACAATGCGGTTCAGTAAAAGAGTTGACGTTTAGCAGTTTTAGTGATTGTCGATGGCTTAGTTGAAAGTCTTGAATGATATTGTAACGCTGGATTTGCATGTAGCTGAATATTGGTGGCTGGGTTAAAATAGATACTAAAACATTACTATTGAATGGGTAGAGCTCCAACTTATGAAATGAACAGGTGCATCATTTTGTGATGGTGGTGGAAGCCTGGAGGGGAAAATTCCAAAAAAAAATAAATGAAACTCACGTGAGGAGCATCTCAACAGAGATTTCTACTGAATTTTGGCAGGGATATATTTGAATCAGTTCATTTATAATAGTTTTCATTTTTTCTTGTGAACTTTTCTTTCTGAAATCTAAGGGATCTATACTTTCTGTTATGAACTTTTCCTTTCCAAAATCTAAGAGCTTCTTTGTTGATTCGTGGATATGATTTATTTGATTGCATTTATGTTTTTTTTGTAAGTACTGCTTCATTTTTGTTTATATGACTGGATTTATGTTGATAAGGATAATCCCGATCTATTAGAGATTCATTTACACTGGTGTGTGGTTTTGTTCTTGAGCTTTTCTGGCTCTCTCCCATATATGGGTTCAAACTTCTAGCCTTCTACTACCCATCTTGCTGGTTCAACTCTTTTACATTGTCCATATGACGATATCTGTCTCGGGTGAAGATTTATGCACCTACACAAGTATGTTTGGAGAAACTGGATTAAATTTGAATAAAATGTGTTGATCCTGCCCCTTTTATTTATAAAATAGTCCTACAAACTTTATAGATTGGTTGCTTAATATAAATTTAGAATAATTCAGGAGAGAAAGTCCATTAGGAAACTGGCTGATCATTATGGAAATCCTTCCTGCTGCTGATATTTGGAGGGGATGAAACAATTGTATAAGCAAATATCTGGAACGGTAATTAGCTTTTGGGTCAGGAAATTAATATCAATGAATATTGCAATATTACAAGCTGATCATCAAGTTATAGTTTATTTATTTTATATTTTTGAAAGGTAGGTTGTCCACTTCTCCACCATATTATATTAATAAATAAACATCCGGAAAAATGAAAATAGGGTAAAAAGATGTCTGCCCAAGTAGGCACATCTTTATTACCCTAAAACCCCCATTGACTAAAGAAGGAACTACTCAATTATGAATCTCATATTCCTTTGAATACAGTCTCAGCCCCAAGAATACTAACACCCGAAGCCTTTAGGCAGCCTAATCACCTCCCAAGTTTTTTCAATGTGACAAGTTTTCTTTCAAAAGTTCTTTCATTTCCAGTTTAGATTTACTATGTCCGTTCTTAATTACTTTTTCTACTTTGTTATTATTAGTGAGCCTTTTCAACAAACAGCAGTTCAACATTTGTCACAAATGGACCTGCAAATTAAAAAAGTTGTACTACCATGGTGATAAAAGAGTTCAATAATTTTTCAGGAATTGTTTGAATCCTGAAATGCTTTTATTCTCTTGCACATTGGCTCATTGTGCTTGGTGGAGGCAAAAGTGAGAATAGTGCGCCTTTTTTTGTTTGAAGGTGGTGGTTAACAAAAAAATAAATAAATTTTGTTTTGAAGAAAGATAGGAGCAATCTTATTAATAAAAGATGCCCCCGAACAAAGGTTAACAAATTTTATTAAACTGGAAAAACTGAAACAGTACAATGTAAAGCTTTAAGAACACAGTTAGAAATATAAAATATTTCTCATACCAAGAGCCCGCAAATGCTCCTAACAAAATCAGAACCCCAATAAACAGCTCACTCCACCCAAAAGAGTTCTTCCTTTCAATACAGATTCCCAGTTTTGAGGACATGTCTGCCCCAATCTCTGAGAAAGCAGATTGCAGCAGTCCGAGTTTTCTCAGTGTACACTACTCTTCCAGCAAAAATGTTTATTGGCCAGCTGATAGGTGACTATCATTAAGAGGAAATTGTTGGAGACAGGATCATCCTCAAAGGTCATTCATTGGATTCAGATGCAAGACTGTGCATAGACGAGATACTTATGCAAATGAAACATTTGAATAGAAGAAATGATTTGCAATTTGGCATGTGAGAAAACAATGAAATAGTGAAAGGTAAATACAAAACTTAGAGCTGAGAAGCTGTCTGTTAGTTTGTCTTCTTTTTTTTCTCCTTTTCTCATGGAAGTGGTATAATGGGAACAGCTCTAATTAAATCTTCTTGACTCAAATACATGTAATTTTTAAAATAAGTACAATTTTAATGGTTAATTTTCTATAGTATGCCCTATATCCCTTTCACTTTGTTGACAATCTGCAGATGTGGGTCTCTCTTTCTAAATCCTAACCTCAATATTGTCAAATGACTAAAATCAAAGCCATCACTCATCACCACCTGATCTTAGGCCCATTCCCATGATATTTTATATGTTTGCGGGATATTTTATGTTGTCCAATATCATTTTTGGCAGATGGAGGACATGACATCTGGAAAAGCTAAAGGGTAGAATTGCACAGCATTTATTTACGAGTACATATTT